>CAUYQV010174685.1:0-10693 GCA_963574575.1 Galagoides demidoff | reverse complement strand
CCCTTGTTAGACAGATATATAGGTGATCTTTCCCGTCACCCTCCCACCACCCATCCGCCCTTCTCCCCTCCCCTTCCCCATTGGGCTGGTCTTGAACCTGTGAGCTCAGGCAATCTACCTGCTGTGGCCTCCCAGAGTGCTTTTTCTTTTCTTTTCTTTCTTTTGAGACAGAGTCTTACTATGTGGCCCTCAGTAGAGTGCTGTGACATCACAGCTTTACAGCAACCTCAAACTCTTGGGCTTAAGCAATTTTCTTGCCTCAGCATCCTGAGTAGCTGGGACCACAGGTGCTTACCACAATGCCTGGCTATTTTTTTGGTTGTAGTTGTCATTGTGGTTTAGCAGGCCCTGGGCTGGGCTCAAACCCTCCAGCCTTGGTGTATGTGGCCAGCACCCTACTCACTGAGCTATGGGTGCCAAGCCATCTTTTTTTTTTTTTTTTTGAGACAGAGTCTCATTCTGTCACTCTAGGTAGAGTGCCATGGCATCATAGCTCATAGCAACCTCAAACTTTTGAGCTCAAGCGATCCTCCTGCCTCACCATACTAAGTAACAGGGACTATAGGCACCAGCCACCATGCCCCGCCAATTTTAGTAGAGATAGGGTCTCACTCTTGCTTAGGCTGGTCTTGAACTCCTGAACTCAAGCAATCCACCTGCCTCAGCTTCCCAGAGTATTGGGATTAGAGGCATGAGCTACCATACCTGGCTGTTCCTTTACTTTCAAGTTTGGGGTTTAAGCCTTAGAATTTTTTATCTAAGAAAGTAGTTGGTAAGTGTGAGCTTTAGATGAAGTTTAGCTTTTCCTGCATCATTAGAGATACCTTTATGGGTCATCTTCAGACTCTTCCCGAGGGAAAAAGGATGGAGGAGGCCAAATTACGGAAAATGAGGCAGTAAATAAAAATGATGGGTTCTGATTACCCCCCCATCTAAAAACATTATCTTAGACAAAGAGTCATTTGAAATTAAACAGCAGAATATTTTGTTTTTCCCAGTAACTCATTTTTTTGTTCTTAAAATAATTTGATTTTTATAATTTTGGGAATAAGGCAGTTAACTGATGATTCATGAGACTAATTGGAATGCCAATTAGCAATCACTGAATTCGGCTCAGCGCCTGTAGCACAGTGGTTATGGTGCCAGCCATATACATCAAGGCTGGTGGGTTCAAACCTGGCCTGGGCCAGCTAAACAACAATGACACCTGCAACAAAAAATAGCTGGGCATTCTGGCAGGTGCCTATAGTCCCAGCTACTTGAGAGACTAAGGTAAGAGAATCACTTAAGCCCAAGAGTTGGAAGTTGCTATGAGCTGTGATGCCACAGCACTCTACCCAGGGTGACACAGTGAGACTCTGTCTCAAAAAAAAAAAAAAAAAAAAGAAGAAGAAGAAATCACTGAATTCTAGGAAAGGTTATGGTGAATACTGACAAGTGGTTCCATTCTCTAGGGAACTAATTCTTAGCTATCCCACTATAAAATGGCACCTCAATTAACAAACTTTCAGGGACAAAGCTCTTTTTATCAGAGTTGGCATGCCCTCAAAGGGGACTCTGTGTTCAGAGCATCCATCGTCTTTGGAAAAAGAGACTTGAATGTTATTAGCTAAGATAGGGCTGGGCAGCATAGTGAGATGGTTTAGTGGATTCTTGAGTCGGATCTATGGGGTTCAGATCCCAGTTCTGTCACACACCACCTCTCTATTCACAAATTATTTAATATCTCTGCACTTTTCTCATCTGTAATGATACCTACACCTCATGGGGTTGTAAGAATTGCATGTCTTATAGATAAAGAACATTGACTAGTGCCTGGCCTATAACAAACATTTAAAAAGCATTAGCTATGAAGCTTTAAGGAGTGAATTGGGGCCCTTTTGTGGCTTAGGGAAGACACTCTTCTAGTCTGGTTACATGGGAATGGGGTATTTACTGCCTACAGACCATGGTGTCAGGAAGAAATGATTCCAGGAGGGCCCAGAGATAGCAGTGTGCCTGGCCAGGCAGTGGGTTATATGGGGAGAAGGAAGAAAATGCCTTGCTAAGGTAGAGTGACCACTGTAACCTATATTACCCTGTAATAAACATGCTCTGACTCTGTTTATGTGATCTAATTCCCAGCAGTAACTTATGACACTGGAATAACAGCAACTGTCAGTTATGAGCATTATGAATATAGAGTACTTTTGTTATTAAATAGAGTGAGTGAGCCTTCCTTCCTTCCTTCCTTCCTTCCTTCCTTCCTTCCTTTCTGCCTTCCTTCCTTCTTTCTTCCCTCTCTTCCACTCTGTTGCCCTGGGTATAGTGCTGTATTGTCATAGGTTACAGCAACCTGAAACTCTTGGGCTCAGGTGTCCCTCTTGCTTCAGCCTGCTGAGTTGTTGGGACTACAGGTGTATACCACAATGTCCTGCTAGTTTTTCTATTTTTAGTAGAGAGAAGGTCTTGCTCTTGTTCAGGCTGGTCTTGAACTCCTGAGCACAAGCTGTCCACCTGCCTTGGCTTCTTAGAGTACTAAGATTACAGGAATGAGCCACTGTGCCCAGCTTCTTTTTTTTTTTAGAGATAGGATCTTACCCTGTTGCCTCGACTAGAGTGCAATGATATGATAACAACTCACTGCAGCCTGAAAATTGTGGGCTCAGGGATCCTCCTGCCTCAGCCTTCCAAGTAGCTGGGACTACGGGCACACACCACCATGCCCAGCTAATTTTTGTACTTTTTGTAAAGGTGGGGGTCTCACTGTGTTGCCCAGGCTGACTTTGAACTCCTGTCCTCAAGTGATTCACCCTCTTTGGCCTTCCAAAGTAATCCTTCTAGGATTACTGAGCCCAGCCTCAGTAGGGTTTTCTGCTGGCTAGTTTAGTTGACAAAATCCACAAGAGTACCAGAGATCCACTTAGAATTCAATATGAGAATATCAGAAAACAGCTGAGTAAATTTTAGGATCAGAGATAATGGGTCGCGGGGAGGAAAATACTCCAATAAAATAGTGTAAGAGGTCACTGGAAGAAGATTCTTTTTTGTTATTTGTTTTATTTTGTTAAATTTTTATCCTAACTATGAAAGAATTTTTTTTTTCCCAAGATAGGTCTCACTATGTTGCCCAGGCTGGACTCCAGTTCCTGGGTTCAAGTGATCCTTCCACTTTAGTCTCCTGATAACTGGGACTCCAGGGGCATACTAACCATTCCTAGCTAAGAGAATTTTTTTATGCTAGCTGTATCAGAAGGTTTTCTGATTCTTAACATTAAGGCTATTTTCACTTAGATGGATTGGTGGCTCAAGCCTCCATTTACAGCACTTCGGAAGGCTGAGCCAGGAAGATTTCTTGAGGCTGGAAGTTTGAGACCAGCCTCGGCTACATAGTGAGACCCCATCTCCACAAAAAATTTAAATATTAGCCAAGTGTGCTGTCTTTCTTTCTTTTTTTTTTGCAGTTTTTGGCCGGGGCTGGATTTGAACCTGCCACTTCTGGCATATGGGGCCAGCACCCTACTCCTTTGAGCCACAGGCACCGCCCTCAAGTGTGCTGTCTTTCATCTGTAGTCCCAGCTATGTGGGACGCAGAGACAGAAGTATCCCTTAAGCCCCCTGCACTCTAGCCTGGGTGACAAAGTAAGACCTTATACCCTATGTCTTTATTTTTCTTTTGTATTTTTCTTTTTTTTTTTGGGACAGTGTCACCCATTATGTTGCCCTCCGTAGAGTGCTATGGCAACCTCAAACTCTTGGGCTTAAGGGAATCTCTTGCCTCAGCCTCCCAAGTAGGTGGGACTACCGCCACCCGCCACAATGCCTGGCTATTTTTTTGTTGTAGTTGTCATTGTTTAGCAGGCCCAGACTGGGTTTGAACCCACCAACCCCAGCGTATGTGGCCAGCGCCCTAACCACTGAGCCTCTTTTCTTTTATTGAGACAGTCTCAGTCTGTTGCCCTGGGTAGAGTGCTTGTGGTATATTAACGTATGGCAACCTCAAACTCTTGGGCTCAAGTTAAACATCTTGCCTTAGCCTCAAGTAACCTGGATAATTCTTCTATTTTAATTAGAGATGGGATCTCACTCTTACTCAGGCTGCTGTAGAACTCCTAACCTCAATCAATCCACCCACCTTGGCTTCCCAAAGTGCTAGCTAGGATTACAGTGTTAGCCACCGTCCCAGGTAACCTCTGTCTTTATAAAATGGGGGACGTGGGGACTGGGTATGGTAACTCAGGCCTGTGATCCTAGCACTCTGAGAGGTCAAGGTGGGTGGATTGCTTGAGCTCAGGAGTTTGAGACCAGCTTAAGCAACTGCCAGATCCTGTCTCTACTAAAAATAGTAAAACTAGCCAGCTGCTGTGGCAGGTACCTATAGTCCAGCTCCTTGGAAGGCTGAGGCAAGAGGATCGCCTGAGCCCAAGAGTTTGAGGTTGCTATGAACTATGACACCATGGCACTCTACCCAGAGTAACATAGTGAGACTCTGTCTCTAAAAAATAAATTAATCAGTATATTTTTAAAAAAGATACCTTTGGGGTCAGCGCCTGTGTCTCAAGTGGCTAAGGCACCAGCCACATACACCTAAGGTGGCGGGTTTGAATCCAGCCTGGGCCCACCAAAACAACAATGACGGCTGCAACCAAAAAATAGCTGGGCATTGTGGCAGGTGCCTGTGGTCCCTCAGCTACTTGGGAGGCTGAGGCAGGAGACTTGCTTGAGCCCAGGAGTTGGAGGTTGCTATGAGCTGTGTTGCGACAACACTCTACCCAGGGGGATAGCTTGAGGTTCTGTCTCAAAAAAAAAAAAGATACCTTTGATTATTCTTCCCCTGTGGCCAGTGGTTTTGAAATATTATACTCCCCCAGACCCTGCATTAATTAAATATTAACTTGCTGGTCTTTTTTTTTTTTTCTCAATAGGACCATTTATAACTTATGATCAGCAACAGAACCAGAATTGCCACTCGGGTTTGCTACAATTAAATTTAGCTTTGCTAAGTGCCTGCCTTATAATGGCTGCATACTAGCTGCTGTGTTTAAGTTATCTGTTGTGTACCCAGTTCCAAGATACATATTATTACTCCATTTTATCAACCCAAACTCAGGACTACAGTGTTAGTAATTTGTAACAAAGTTAGACAGATGCTGTGTGACAGGCTTGCAACAAATAAATGTATTATTTCTGTTAACCTTTTTAAAATACTGAAAGGTTTGGAAGTCCCTTTTCTACTACTTTTTTTATTCCCATGGATGTCTCAGGCTCTTTGGGAATAACTAGCTCCTCAAATCCCATGATTATTGCCTCGCAGGATAATGTTTACGTGTAATGTCTTCAGGACTCAGTTTTATCAAGGAAATTCAAGACAGGACAGGCCAAGAAGCCATGTTTCCCACTCAATAGGAATAGATTTTATAGCAAAAGAGTTGAAACGAGATAATGAGGTTCCTTAATTATAAATTGACTTGCAGTATTCTCCATTACCATATGATAATCATCACTTGGGAATGTAATACAGTCAGTAATTGATTGCAGATTTTCTCTTTCTCCATTTAATTTCATTAATTTTTTGTTTCACATATATGGAAGCTGTCATGAGCCACATACTCACTTGCAATTGTTGTCTTCCTGTGAATTAACTCTTTATCATAATGAAGTGTTCTTCATAATCTCTGGTCATGAAGTTTGTTTTATCTGATATTATCATAGCCACTCAGCCTTTTTTGCTTACTGTTTGCATGGTAAATCTTTATTAACACTTTAACTTTCAAAGTATCTATGTTATTATATTTAAAGTGCTTGGCTGAGCACAGTGGCTCATGCCTATAATTCTGGCACTTTAGGAGGCCAGGCAGGAAGATCACTTGAGCTCAGGATTTAGAGACCAGCCTAAGCAAGAGTGAGACCCTGTCTGTACTTTTGTTTTTTTATTTTGAGACCGAGTCTCACTTTGTTACCCTTGTTAGAGTGCTGTGGCATCATAGCTCACAGCAACCTCAAACTCCTGGGCTTAAGCTATTCTCTTGCCTCAGCCTCCTAAGTAGCTGGGACTACAGGTGCCCACCACAATGCCTGGCTATTTTTAGAGATGAGGTCTTGCTCTGGCTCAGGCTAGTCTCAAATCTGTCAGCTCAGGCAATCCACCTGCCTCCGCCTCCCAAGTGCTGGGATTTTAGGCGTGAGCCACATCGCGCCGGGCCTAACCCTGTCTCTACTAAAAAAAAAAAAAAAAAAAAAAAAATTAGCCAGGCATTGTGGTGGGCACTTATTGTCCTAGCTCCATGGGAAGCTGATGCATGAGGATCCCTTGAACTCAAAAGTTGGAGATTGCTGTTAACTAGGCTAACTGTGTGGCATTCTAGCCTGGGACAACAGAGTAAGACTCTGCCTCAAATAAATAAAGGTGGTGCCTATGACTCAGTGAGTAGGGTGCCAGTCCCATATACCAGAGGTGGTGGGTTTAAACCCAGCCCTGGCCAAAAAAAACCTGCAATACATAAATAATTAAAATAAAATAAGAAAGAAAGAATATTGCTTGTAAACAGCATGTAGTTCTGTCTTGCTTTTTCATCTAATCTGACAATCTTTATCTTTAAATTGAGATTTTTAAAAGTCTATTTACATTTAATGTACTTATCAATTTGGTTGATTTAAGGTATAGAATTTTGGCCAAGTGCAGAGGATTATGCCTGTAATCCTTGCCCAGGGACGGCAAGGCAGGTGGATTGCTTGAGCTTGGGAATTTGAGACCAACCTGAGCAACAGCAACACTCTGTTTCTAAAAAAAAAAAAAATAGCTGGGCATAATGGAGGATGCCTGTAGTCCCAGTTACTTGGGAGGCTAAGGCAAGAGGATCACTTAAGCCCAGAGTTTGAGGTTACTGTGAGCTATGATGCCATGGTACTCTACTGAGGGTGACAAAGTAAAACTCTGTCTCAAAAAAGAAAAAAAGGTGGGTGGTGCCTGTGGCTCAAAGGAGTAGGGCGCGGGCCTCATATGTCGGAGGTGGCAGGTTCAAACCCAGCCCTGGCCAAAAACTGCAAAAAAAAAAAAAAAGTATAGAATTTTATTTTATTTTTAGAAAGAGGGGTCTCACTATATTAACCAAGGCTGGACTCAACCTCCTGGGCTGAAGTGGTCTTAGCTTAGGTCCTAAGTAACTGGGATGCTACAGGCAGGTGCCACCATGTCTTGCTGTTTTCTGGTGGTTTTGTTTTTTGTTACTCCCCTCCCCCCCTTTTTTCTTCTGAATTAATGGTTTTGTGTCTTTTTATCAAATTTAGAAAAGTTTTGGCCTTTATTTCTTCAAATACTTTTCTCCCCATGCTCCATATCCTCTCTTTCTGGGATCAGAATTCTGTTATATTAGGTCTTTTGATATTGTTCCATAAATCACTGAAGTTCCCCCTTTTTCCCAGTATTTTTTCTCTCCTATCCTTAAATTGGAGCTGAAATTTGCAAATCCAGTGAATTTTTAATTTTGTAGGGTTTCCTTTTGTATAATTTTCTTTTTTCTTTGTTTCTTTCTTTCTTTTTTTTGAGACAGAATCTCAAGCTGTCACCCTGGGTAGAGTACTGTGGTGTCAGCTCACAGCAACCTCAAACTCTTGAGCTTATAGGTGTCCGCCACAATGCCCCGCTGTTTTTAAGTTGTAGTTATCGTTGTTTGGCAGGCCCAGGCTGGATTCAAACCTGCCAGTTCCAGTGTATGTGACTGGTGCCCTAGCTGCTTGAGCTACAGACACTGAGCCCTTTCGTATAATTTTCTTTTTTTTTTTTTTTATAATTTTCATTTTTAACTTGTTCTAAGGCTGAGATTTCCTACTCTTATTTTTTTTCTTTTTGAGACAGGGTCTCACTCTGTTGCCCTCAGTAGAGTGCTGTGGCATCACTGCTCACAGCAACCTCAAACTCTTTGGCTTAAGCCAGGCATCCTCAAACTACGACCCTTGGGCCACATGCGGCCCACCTAGGACATTTATCCAGCCCACCGGGTGTTTTTGCCACCCCTGCTTGTCCTGCTTAGCAGCCAACTCATCCCAGGGCCCGCAGTCTGGCCGGCCCTCCAACAGTCTGAGGAACAGTGAACTGGCCCCCTGTTTAAAAAGTTTGAGGACCCCTGGTAAGCAATTCTCTTGCCTCAGCCTCCCAAGTAGCTGGGACTATAGGTGCCCGCCACAACACCCAACTATTTTTTTGTTGCAGTTGTCATTTTTGTTTAGCTGGCCTGGGCTGAGTTGGAACCTGCCAGTGTAGGTGCATGTGGCCAGCACCGTAACCACTGCGGTATGGGCACTGAGCTGATTTCCTCCTTTTTTTTTTTTTTTTTTTTTTGAGACAGAGTCTCACTATGTTGCTCTTGGTAGAGTGCCATGGTGTCATAGCTCATAGCAACCTCCAACTCTTGGGCTTAAGAGATTCTCTTGTCTCAGCCTCCCAAGTAGCTGGGACTACAGGTGCCCACCAGAACACCCAGCTATTTTTTTGTTGTTGCAGTTGTCATGGTTGTTTACCAAGCCCGGGCCAGGTTCAAACCCGCTTGCCTTGGTGCATGTGGTCAGCGCCACCACCGTGCTATGGATGCCAAGCCGATTTCCTACTCTTTTATTCTTTACAATCTTTTCTCGTCTTTATGCACATGAGTTACAATAGTTGCTTTAAATCTTCATCTGCTAATTCTAACATCTGAACTGTCTAAGTATCACTTATCTCTTAAGTATAAACTATATTTTGCTATTTCTTCATGGTCTAGCAATTTGAGTTGTGTTGTGGTGATCCAGTAGAGAGACTATGGATTCTGTTATAATTTTCCAAAGATTATCGGTTTTTGTCTTATCAGGCAGATAACTTGGCTATACTCAAACTTCAAACTGTCTCCTCTGTGGTAAACAGCAGTTGAAATCCCTGTTCAGTTTTTTAGTCTTAACTGGTTTTCTTAGCATCTGCCTTACATATGTATAGATGAAAGATCAGCCAGAGATTTGGGACAAGTCTTCATCCAGAACTTGGTGCCCTTGCTCTGTATATCCTTTCTGAGATTTTCCCTCTTCATTTTCTAGTTGTTATAGTTGCCCCAAATTCTCACTTGTACTTTCTCACACCTTCAGATTGAGCCAGTCTATCCAACTTTTATTTATCTTTGAGTAATATCAACTACTGCCTCTCCACAGGCAAAAAAAAAAAAAAAAGCTGTAAAAACAGGAAACTCATCAAATACCATTCAGTGTGTCACTCTTGTCGCCCAGACTGGAGTAGAGCTTCATGCTCCACTGTCGTAGTTCTCTCCAACCCTGACTCCTCTTGCCTAAGCCTCGTTTATACTTACTCTATGGAAGGATTGGGCAGTCCCCTCACAGGAGCTGTTGCAAAGCCTCCTTGTCAGCTTTTCTTTACCTGGCATTCAGAACCCTGTACTTGTTTTGGTCCTAACCTATTTTATCATTCCTACTTTCTATCATTGTCTTTTATGTAGCCATATTTCAACTAAGCTGATGTATTTTTTTCTTTCTTTTTTTTTTTGAGACAGAGTCTCAAAAAGCTGTCACCCTAAGTAGCATATTGTGGCATCATAGCTCACAGCAACCTCCAACTCCTGGGCTCAAGCTAGCCTCTTGCCTCAGTTTTTCTATTTTTAGTAGAGACAGGGTCTTGCTTTTGTCCAGGCTGTTCTCAAACTCCTGAGCTCAAGCAATCCACCTGCTTTAGCCTCCCAGAGTGCTAGGATTATAGGGGTCAGCCACCATGCCTGGCCTGATGTATGTTTTTTTGGTCCTAGAACATTTTATATATTGTTATATCTTTGTTTGCATTGCTCCCCTCATAATATACCCCACACTTTCCTTTGACTAAAAATCTTTACCAGTTTTCAATTCTTACCCTAAGCTCTGTCCACCTTTTCCATGAAGACTTTCCTAAATAATTTTTCCCATCCTGACCTCACAGGGCTTTATTATCTATGTACCATTCGTGAGACTTTGAATCTTAGACTGCCTTGTTTTATTCCTTTTTTGTAGTCACTCAATTGAAAATATGGTGGACATCTTTTCAATCTAAGTAGATTGTACTCTCCTTGAGGCCAGGAACCCTCTATTGTTAGTTTGTTTCTCTACTATAGGCTCTAGCTAAATTTTTATTTCAGTAGATATTGTTTAATGAAGTTTTGAGTAACTGAGTCATTCCAATAATATCCATATAAAATGTTTAGAGCCTAATCTGGCACATAGTAAACATTAATACATGTTAAATTTATTAATAAATCTGTTATTATTAATTTCTGAAATAGTACTAGTTAGCTCCTGAATGTTCCTCTCCACCCTTTGCTGATTATTATTTCTGTTCTTGGACCTAAAAACTTGAGAAATCTTAGAACTATAATAAAAAAATATTTAAGGCTATCTGATAAAAATCTCTTTATCGACTCAGCACCTGTGACTCAAGTGGCTAAGGCGCCAGCCACAAATACCTAAGGTGGCAGGTTCGAATCCAGCCTGGGCCTGCCAAAACAACAATGATGGCTGCAACCAAAAAATAGCCATAGCCAGGCGCTGTGGCAGGCGCCTGTGGTCCTAGCTACTTGGGAGGCTGAGGCAGGAGACTTGCTTGAGCCCAGGAGTTGGAGGTTGCTGTGAGCTGTGATGCCATGGCACTCTACCCAGGGGGATAGCTTGAGGCTCTGTCTCAAAAAAAAATTTTTTTTTCTTTATCATACAG
>CAUYQV010174682.1:0-26387 GCA_963574575.1 Galagoides demidoff | reverse complement strand
AGGTAACTTTGGAAGGAAAGAAAAAAATGGATGGCGTACACATGGAAGAAATGGTACTGAAAACATAAATCATCGAGGGGGATACCATGGTGGAAGTTCCCGTTCTCGTAGCAGTATTTTCCATTCTGGAAAAAGCCAAGGATTACATGAAAACAACATACCTGACAATGAAAGTGGGAGGAAAGAAGATAAGAGAGAACGCAAACAGTTTGAGGCTGAGGATTTTGTAAGTTTCTTGTAATTTTAATACAGATAAAATTCCTACAAGTGTTATCAAGGTATTTTTAATGATGTTTTATCAGCATAGCTCATTTTTCTGCAGGGATCACATACAATAGCTTTTTTTTTGGGGGGGGGGAGGGGGAAGAATAGAGTCTCACGTGTTCATAGTAGAGTGCTGTAGCATCTTAGCTCACAGCAACCTCAAACTCTTGGGCTCAAGCAATTCTCTTACCTCAGCCTCCCCCTATAGCTGGGACTACAGGTGCCTGCCACAGCTCCCAGCTATTTTATTTTTCAAAGGCAGGAGGGGGAATCTTGCTCTTGCTCAGGCTGGTCTCAAACCTGTCAGCTAAGGCAATCCACCAGGCTCAGCCTCCGCAATAGACATTTACCCATTATTATTTTATTTATTTGCAGTTTTTTGCGGGGGCTGGGTTTGAACCCGCTACCTCTGGCATATGGGGCTGGCGCCCTACTCCTTTGAGCTGCAGGCACTGCCCCCAATTATTATTATTTTTCTCCAATTTTTTTTTTTATTCTTTTCATTTTGTGAGGTTTTGTTCATTCTCTCTCCTCCAGCCCCTGTCTACTTTTCTTTTTCTTTCCCTTCCCTCCCCTTCCCCTTTTTTCTGGTTTCTTTCTGTACCCGTCCCCCCCTTTCTTTCTCCTCCTTTTCTTGCTCCCACTTCCCTCACCTCCCCTGTCCTCCCCTCTCCCTTCCTCCTTCCCCTCCTCCTTCCCCTCTCCCCTTATTTCCCTTTGATTTTTTTGCCTTGTTAGGCCTGCTTATTTTATTTCCAAGTCAAAATTTATTCCAAAAACAAAATTTTCTTAATTTTTAAGTATGTGTTACAACTATATTCTTACTATAAAGTGAGCAAGAAAAATGTTAAAAATCATTAGAGAAAATATATTTACTAATCATTAAATGACGTGGGTCATTATAAAGGTATTCATCTTACGTTGCCCAGGTTGGTCTTGAACTCCCATCATCAAGCGATTTTCTAGCCTCAGCCTCCTAAGCTTGCCACAACGCCTGGCTATATTTTATTGCAGTTGTCATTGTTGTTTCAGCTGGCCCAGGCTGGGATTGAACTCCCCAGCCTGGGGTGTATGTGGTTAGTGCTCTACCCGCTGAGTTACGGGCGCCACCATTCCTCTCACTTTTTAAATTTTTTTTTTTGTAGAGACAGAGTCTCACTTTATCGCCCTCAGTAGAGTGCTATGGTGTTACACAGCTCACAGCAACCTCCAGCTCCTGGGCTTAGGACATTCTCCTGCCTCAGCGTCCTGAGTAGCTGGGACTATAGGTGCCAGCTACAATGCCCAGCTATTTTTTTTTGTTGCAGTTTGGTGGGGGCCAGGTTTGAACCCACCACCCTTGGTATATGGGGCTGGCACCCTACTCACTGAGCCACAGGTACCGTCCTCATCTCATTTTTTAATAGTCCTGCGCATTAGTTGTTGAAGTGAGAGTTTTCACTTTGCTTTGAGAGTAAATGTGTTCTCTAAAGTATATAGTGATAAAAATGAGTAAAAGAGTTGGAGGCTAGATGCAGTGGCTCATGCCTGTAATCCCAGCACTTTGGGAGGCTGAAGCAGGATGATTGCTTGAGGCCAGGAGTTCAGGATTAGGGCTACTCTGTGTGGCCCTATAAAGTAACTTAGACTCTACCTCTATAAAACAATTAAAATATTTGCTAGTGTGGTGATACACAACTATGGTGATAGCTTCTTGGAAGGTTTAGGTCAAAGGATCACTTGAACCCAGGAATTTGAGGCTGCAGTGAGCTGTGATCATCTGTCTACTGCATTCCAGTCTGAATGACCAAGCGAGACCTTGCCTCAAAAATAAAATGTAAAAAATAATTGGGAAATAGTCTGATTTTCCTTTTTGACCTTGACTTTATGCTAAGGAGGGATTATTTCTCAGACTGATTCAGAGACCCACAAACTCTTGAGTTTGCTTTGTTTTTGTTAAGTCTTTTCTCAGATAGTCATGGATAAGGGGAATATTCAAGACTTACTTTCTCAGATGCAAGCATGTGAGTATGGATAGTAACCATTTCAGTGGTTGGTAGTGTAAGCTGGAAGTAAGGCTTATAAAGGAATTTTTTTTTTTTTTTTTGAGATGAGAGTCTCACTCAGCCCCCCTGGGGTTGAGTGCTATGGCATGTCATAGCTCATAGCAACCTCAGACTCTTGGGCTTAAATGATCCTCTTGTCTTACCTGCCCAGGTAGCCGGGACTACAGGTGCCTGCCACAACACCCAGCTATTTTTAGAGACAGGGTCTTGCTCTTGTTCAGGATGGTCTCAAATAGTCCGCTTGTCTCAGCTTCCCAGAGTGCTGGGATCACAGGTGTGAACCACTGTGCTTGGCCCTATAAAGTAATTTTTAATACAGGTCAAGTATTACTTATCTAACGTTCTTGGGACCAGAAGTGTTTCGATTACAAATTTTTCTGGATTTTTGGAATATTTGCATTATGCTCAGCAGTTCAGTGACACTCATCTGAAAATCTGAAGTCCAAAAATGTTCCAGTGAGCATTTCCTGTGGGCATCAAAGTGACATTCAAAAAGTTTCAAATCTTGAAACACTTCAAATTTTAGATTTGGGGACAGTGGATACTCAGCCTGCAGTCACAGCTGATTATATTAGATTTCATATTTATAGTAGGTATAATTTTGAGATTGCTTCTAAAGGATTTGTCTTAAAAATGTGCAGTGTTTAAATATTTGTTTTAATTTTTCTCTCTCCACTTTATTCCAGCCATCTTTAAATCCTGAATATGAGAGAGAACCAAATCAGAATAAATCTTTAGCTGCAGGTGTATGGGGTAAGTAATACTTGATCTATCTTTGAGGGGCACAAAATGTTAATATTTATAGATTTCACTTTTTGTGTTTTTTAAAATAAGTAGTCTAGAGTAAAACTTTTTTAAGTATTTGTTTTTGATGTGCTAAGCTACAAAAAAAGGTAACACCTATTTTTTTTTTTAAAAAGGATTTGGAGTAGAAAAATTTGTTTAGAAGTAGTTGATTTGCACGTTAGAAGTATACTCAGCTTGAATTTGCTTTTTTAAAAAATGATTGTAAGTTAATGTAGTAACTTGATAATCATTTTGAAAGCACCCAGATAAAGAAACAAAAAACTTAGTTTAGATTAATTTTAGTTATTACCTGTTGAAAACTTAGTTAACTGTAAGATATAAATACTTCAGTTCATAGTGTGACATGAAGTTAATTCTTTTACCTATGAAAATGATTATATGTATGACTTTTAGAAATCTATCAATTTTTTATGGAGCTAACCTGTATTAGAAATTATTTGCCTCTTAGATTTTTAAATCTTAATGAGTTTTTCTGGTAATAGCTCCCTTTTCTTTAAACCGCTATGAGTTTAATTTGATAGCATTGTAGAAAAGATTAAACTGCACTCATATAGTACAAATTAGATAGTTTTTTAAATCAAGTGAAGTTTAAAATAATGGAAAATTTTATAATGCAGAGATTTAACATCTCAAAATAAATTTAATTATTTGATACCAAATTCAGAGGTGCTGTATCCACTTTGGAACTTGTACACATGTTCATTTGTATTTTTCTATTGAAAAATCAACAACTTAATAAAACAAAAGGATTGTGGCTTATGACAGCATACTAGTCCTAACAATGAAGGCATTATTTTAAACTTTGCCACTTCCTGTGCTTTACTGTATTTATGGGGTGAAACCGGGGAATGAATTTGTTTTCTTTTGATCTCCCTCTTGATTTAAGGGCTTTTTGAGGGTGGGGGTTGGGGGTGGTCAGACACTTTTGTTAGAACCATGTGAATGGCATTGTTTTTTCTGTATTGCAAATTAGTATTTCTACCACTCTCCCCAGGCCTACACGCCCAGACACACACATACCCAACCAAAAAAATCTCCCAAGCTCCTCTCTTAGGTATGTTTCCTTATTATTCAGTTTTTCTGGGAACAGCTGATTGCATAAGAATATATAGAACCACCTGGAAGGTGTTAAATAGAATCTCTAAGAAATTAGGAATAATTTGGATTTGATTAGAATGAAAGTAAATTAAAAAATTAAGAATGTCAGTGAGTATTTGTCATATAAAACTACCGATAGATACTATTGGTACTGATCCTTGGTTGACTTAATAATTTTAGGAATGATTTAAAGGAAAAGATTTGAAAATAATGAGAATACAATGTATTAATATAAAGATTTTGGTTCTACTGTTTTAGGATTGGTCTAATGATTTTGAGTACTAGTTGAAAAGATGTTTAAAAGGAAGATGTACTCTTTACTGTGTTTAGGTAAATTAAGAAATGTCTCTGCATAAAAAATGGTTAATTGTGGCATGTTAAATTCCCCATACTTCCCATAGGAATACAATGAAACTCTCATTGTATTACACCTTACTATTCCTCTCTCACTTTCCCCTCTGGGTTCCCAAGTATTGTTTTCCCAATTGCAACATTTAAAATAGCTATGTTCCTGAGGAAGACGAGAGAATTTTAGGAAAGACTTCAATAGAACTTATCTAGTGCTACTTCCTTCCAGGTAAGTAAAAATTTACTAACGAAATGTAGTATGTATGAAAAGAAAAAACAGTTTGGTCATGAAACTATAATTCTGTAGATCAAAAATTGGCAGAGTCCATAATATCCAAAGTTTTAAAAAATATCTTGAGGGGAAAGTACACTATTCCAAGTATAGTTACACGAGCTTAATTTCTACTTAGAGTTAGTTGGCTTTATTGGAAGCACCTCATTTAGTTTGTGTCTGAATTTATAGTAACTTTATCTTAACCAGGATCATAACTGTTGGGTGCATACGATTGATGGTTATTAAATAATCCACATACTCTTAATAATTTAAAAGTAAAGCATGAATTCAAGGTATTTCAGTGTGCCTGTGTGAATTTTAAAATCATTTGCATGACTGAATTATTTGGGAAGGGGAGAGGTGTGTTTGAGTGTATGTAATTTGAGATGTAATTAGTGGCTGTCAAGTTATCTTTTTTAAGAAGTTTGTAGACCTTTTTTGTGTCAGTGCCTGAGAATGTCAACCTCCCCGTCTTTGCAAAGCATAACATTTAAAGTATTAAATAATGACAGTGTCAATAACTAAAATTAAGCATAGTCTTGTTTTAACTCAGCATTTATATCTGCTTCTGTTCTTTGATAATTTGAACTTTTCTGATTTTGCTCATTAGGTTAGTTCATAGCATAAAAATTCACTGCTTAGGATTTTTGTTTTTTTGAGCATTCTAAATCAAAGTAGTGACTTCATTACTGATTAGAAAGGTGGGTTGATTTTCTTTAAAAGTCCAGTGATCATTAGCCCCATAACATACAGATTTTGTGGCATGATTGCATCAAATGAGGTAGATCAGGTAGATCATGATGGAAATTGGTGGATTGTTTCTTGGAACGGGTGTAAACAGAAGGGAGGGGGGAAATTCCTTATCAGATTTCTTCGATAATATTCAATTGGATCATTGTGGTTATGTGTGTACATGTGTGTATACATAATCAATGTATATGTGTATATATATATAATCATTTTATATACATTATATATATAACCACAATGTGTGTGTATATAAAATCATTTTACTTTTCTTAAATGTCTTTCTTACATGACAACAGATTTTTTTTTTTTTTTTTTTTTTAAAAGAGACAGAATCTCACTTTATCACAGCTCACAGCAACCTCCCAACTCCTGGGCTTAGGCAATGCTCTTGCCTCAGCCTCCCGAGTAGCTGGGACTACAGGCGCCCACTACAGTGTCTGGCTATTTTTTGTTGAAGTTTGGCGGGGGCTGGTTTTGAACCCACTTCCCTCAGTGTATAGGGCCGGAGTCCTATCCAATAAGCCATAGGCGCCACCCGTGACAACAGAATTTTAAGAACAAAAAAGAAATGCAACACATATGCAATGATGAGATGGGGAAATTAACAGGATTTAATAGATTACTTGACACAAGTAAATTTTTTTTTGGGCCAGAATTAGACTTACTACATAGTCATGATGGAAGATGTGTATTTGTGAAGTGTCTTTCTCTAAGCCTGTTCTTTATATGAATAATGTTGAACCTAATTAAAGGAAAAGTGCCATATCAATTGCTGTTGTTATAAATCATTAGTGAAACTCATTTGATTAAAACTTCATACTACTGTAAACCTACTGTAAACAAAAAGCGTTTGTTAATTAACAACATGCAAAACCTACAAATTCAAACAGTATCAATCTTTAATTTTTTAAATTTTGTTTGTTTTTAGACAGAGTCTTATTCTATCACCTTTGGAGTATGCTGTGGCATCATAGCTCACATAGCAACCTCAAACACTTGGGCTTAGGAGATCCTCTTGTCTCAGCCTTCTAAGTAGCTAGGATTACAGGCACCCTCCACTATGTCCTGCTATTTTTAGGGACCCTCTTGCTCCACCCACTTTAGCCTCCCAGAATTCTGGGATTACAGGCATAAGCCACTGCACCTGGCCCAGTGTCAGTCTTTATTAAAAAACTAAACATATTATTTGTAGTGTATGATACAGATTCTTTGTGTTTGATATTTGTATATTATTGTCTTACGTGTATGACCAAGTTTTCTGTTCAAATTAATTTGAAAACTTGATTAATTGGAATAGTGTTTACCCTTCACTTAGCTACATACCTGGGTTTATATAAGCATTTGATTTTCCTTCTTTGTCAAGATAATGAGGAAACTTAAATTAGTAACTGGCATCAATGAGATGGTGACTTTGATTTCATTTGGTGTAGTGCACACTTCTAAAAATGGTATTTTCCGTTGGAATGGCAAACATTTCAAGATATCTGGCATAGGAATACTTTAATTCCCATTTTCTCCAATAATATTCTTGAGATTATTGGCTTTGGAACCAGACAGATATGAGCCCTAAAGTTAATATGTTTTACTGATTATTTAGGTTTGGGGCGGGTTTTTGGTTTTTTTTTTTTGGAAGACAGTCATACTCTTGACATTGTGGGTAGAGTGCCATTGCATCATAGCTAAATACCAACCTCAAACTCTTGGGCTCAAGTGATCCACTTGGCTCAGTTTCTCAAATAGCTGGGACTCCAGGCACCTGCCACACACCTGGCTAGTTTTTCTAATGGGGTCTTGAACTCTTGAGCTCAAGCAAAGTGCTAGGATTACAGGTGTGAGGCACTGTGCCTGGCTGGGGCAGATTTTTTAATCTGTGAGTGAATTTCTTTATCTGTGAGATGAGGATGACAATAAAAAGCACAATGAAAACATTGTTAAGGTTAAATTATTTACTATGTAAATCTCTGATCATGTCATCATGTTTAATAAACATTAATTATGTCATTTAAATAGAATAAGTGGAGATTCTAGTTGAAGTTTTATTAAAAGGCAAAAAAAAGATTTCTAGGTGGTAGACCAGAGTGTGAAGTAGTTAGTGTAGTAATGGAATCAGAGAACTTTATGTATATAGAAAGTAGTTATATGCAGAGTATAGTGAAAGACAGAAAAGGTGAACAATTAAAGTATGGCCAATGGAAAAATGGCCAATTTCATTTGTATCATATGTGGCATTATTTTAATTCTAATTTGTCCTGCTGAGAATTGTGCCACTTCTCTTTGACCATTGATTTTGTATTTAAAGAACATACGAATTCTGAGATTCTTAAGTTTGGGCACAGATTGGGTAACAAGATAATAAAGTGATATTTAAGGTCAGTTATTGCTAGATGACAAATATTTGTGAGGATATAAGGGAATAATGATACGAAAATCTAAAACTTGCCTTTAGGTGAGGTAGATTTAAATTTGAATATGAAAAAATTTATGGGTTTTTTTTTTTTTTTTAAGTTTTTGGCCGGGGCTGGGTTTGAACCCGCCACCTCCGGCATATCAAGCTGGCGCCCTACTCCTTTGAGCCACAGTCGCAGCCCGAGAAAATTTGTTTTAATGAACTTGAGATCATAAGCATGTGGATTTTATGGAAGGAAATAACTACAGTCACTTATTTTTTAATTCTTCCATGTAGATGCTAAGGTATTTCCAAAATATATAATGTTTTTTTGAAAAGCATAAGTAGTTTGGGTCTTTCTCATGTAGTTTGCCAATTGACAGAGTAGACATTGGGTACTGTTTGAATCTAAGAGCTTAAATACTAGGAAAGTTTATTCCAGGAGAATGGGTGGACAATAATCTATTAATAGAGAAGCCAATTTGTAAATAATATAGAATGGATATAAATGACTCTTAAATTTGCCTTTTACTACCATCATTATTATTCGTAGGTGATTGTTATCATTAAGAATACTTTCTTGAGACAGGATCTCACTCTGTTGGCTTAGGCTGGAGTGCACAGTAATAGCTTCTTACAGCCTTAAACTCCTGGGCTCAAGCCATCCTCCTTCCATGGCCTCCCAGATGGCTGGGATTACAAGTGTGTACAAACATGACCAGCTTATTTATTTTTATTTTTTTTATAGAGATGGGGCCTCGCTATATTACCCAGGCTGATCTTGCACTCCTGGCCTCAAACGACCCTCCTGCTTCAGCCTCCCAAAGTGCTTGTAATTTAAATATAAAGCATTTCACAGTAACTCTTAAGAGAAGAATTAATTTCTATTTTATAGATGACAGCTTAAGTAAATTGTACAAGGTTATACAGCGAGTAAGGTTGGAACTAGTATTCAAATTCTGATAAATCTTGTACAAAAGCACGTATTCTTAACCTCTATTCTGTAATATTTAATTATGAGTGATAAATAAGCACAATAACTGTCTGTGTCTCTTTCTTCCCAATCCCTGTCATCTTCCTTCATGTACCTTTGTCATCTCTTATTTTATAAGTTACTTTTATCATTGATTTCTTAGGCTTCATCTTTTTTCTTTATGAGCTATCACATCATTTTTTGTACTGAAGACCTCATGGAGAAAACAGCTAGAGTATTTCTTGCTTCTAAATGTTTAGGAATCCAGTTTTAGGAAAGATGAAACTTGTGGTTATGAACTGTATTGAGGCTTAAAGGCAGTATATACCTGCTTGCTTTTATCTCGCCTCCATCTCTTGTCTACCTTCTAGTGGTGATCAGTCATTGATTATGTTTACAGCTTTGTGTGTGTGTGTGTGTGTGTGTGTGTGTGTTTGTGAGACAGAGTTTCATTATGTCACCCTTGGTAGAGTGCTATGGTGTCACAGGTCACAGCAACCTCAAACTCTTGGACTTAAGCAATTCTTTTGCCTCAGCCTCCCAAGTAGCTGGGACTACAGGCACTTATCACAATGCCCAGCTATATTTTTGGTTATAGTTTTCATTGTTTGGCAGGCCTAGGCTGGATTCGAACCCGCCATCTCTGATGTATGTGGCTGGTGCCCTAGCCACTGAGCTACAGGCATTGAGTCATATTTTTTGTTTTTTGAAACCGAGTTTCACTCAGTTGCCCTGAGGTTGAGTGCTGTTACATCATAGCTCACAGCAAACTCAAACTCTTGGGCTCAAGTGATTTTCCTGCCTTAGCCTTCCAAGCAGCTTGGAACCATAGGAGTTTGCCACAAGGCCTGGCTGTTTTAGATACGGGATCTTGCTCTTGTTCAGGCTGGTCTTGAACTCCTGAGCTCAAGCAGTCGCCTGCCTTGGTCTCCCAGAGTGCTAGGATCACAGGCGTGAGCCATTTCGTTTACAAAATTTTATTTCTTCCTTGTGGGATCATTCTCCTGCTGCCTAAAGTAAGGATCTTTTTTGTTGAATTATTTGATATTTATCTGTGTGGAAAAAGTTTCATTTCTTTCCTTTGCCATATCTGCCTTTTTTAAGTCCCAGTCTCTTTAAACTGAATTTTTTTTTTTTAGTTCTCTATCTAGAAATGTGTTCTGGGGTCATTCCTTTGCTAGTGACCCCATTCTATCCAATTCTATAGTATTGTATTTGGTTTCCTCCGTCCTTATAGTAACTTCAATATTAAGAATCTAGAAGAGAAAGAAGATATATAAACCTGAGTGCGTTGTTAGCCATATTGAACTGGAAGTCTTCATCAGTCATGTTTTAAACTTAGTTAATTGTGGTGCGGTGATACTACTTGCCCACTGCTTCAACACCTGGAGTCCCTGGAGATGAGATCTTACAGACTCTTATTACCCTTTTACATTTCCCAATATAATTCTTCAGATTCCTGGGTTTTGTTTATAGTTGCATGTTAAGATTTTCTCTTACTATTATTATTGTTTTTTTGAGACAGAGTCTCACTTTTGTTGCCGTCGGTAGAGTATTGTGGTGTCATAGCTCACAGCAACCTCAAACTATTGGGCTTAAACGATTCTCTTGTCTCAGCCTCCCAAGTAGCTGGGACTATAGGCTTCTGATAACACCTGGCTATTTCTTGGTTGTAGTTGTCATTATTGTTTGGCAGGCCTGGGCTGGATCGAACCCTTCATCTCCAGTGTATGTGGTTGGAGCCCTAGCCGCTGAGCTACAGGCGCTGAGCCTATTTTATTATTAATTAATTTCAAGGATCTTTTAAAATACTTTATACATTGTTTAGCATAGCTTGTAATGTTTTTCATTGTTCTCTGAGATTATTTTTTTTGTTGACTTCATTATGTTAATATTTTTAGGATATTTAGGATAAGCCATATATTAGTGTGATAGACTTTTTGTGTCCTGGGCTTGCCTGAAGATCTCTTTCTTAACCTTTCACATTGGGTTTCTTTTAGAAAGTTGAGTTGGAATGTTTACCCTAGAAGGACAGTAGTTATTTAATTTTTGGAAAGATGAACCATTTCTAATTTTGTTTAGGTCCTTATTCTTTTATCCTTGAGAATTTTTTTTTTTTTTAAAGAATCAGAGTCTCAATTTATCGCCCCTGGTAGAGTGCTGTCATGTCATAGCTCACGGCAACCTCAAACTCCTGGGCTTAGGCAGTTCTCTTGCCTCAACCCTGGGCTTAGGCAGTTCTCTTGCCTCAACCTCCCAAGTAGCTGGGACTACAGGTGCCAGCTACAATGCCCGGCTATTTTTTGTTGCAGTTTGGCTAGGGCTGGGTTTGAACTCACCACCCTTGGTATATAGGGCCGTTGCCCTGCCCACTGAGCCACAGGTGCTGCCCTATTCTTGAGCATTTCAATAGGTAAAGCATCATAGCATTATATCAGTTTTATCTTTTAGAAAGTTTGAAGCCCTTAGTGAACCTGAGAGTCCCTCCAGTTTTTCCTAGGAGTCTTTGTTTAGTTTTGGGGTTTGAGATAATCCAGTAGGAAGTTTGATTTAGTTCATTTGGAGTGGGACACCATTACAAATACATTTACCCAGCTCACCAATTCATGTGATCATATCTTATTTAGTATGCAGAGTAATTTTAATTTTCTGGAATTTTTATCTTTGAATTCATTTTTTTGTTTGTTTGTTTTTTGTAAAGAGACAGGCTCTTAAAAAAAAAAAAAGACAGGCTCTTACTTCATCCCTGACTAAAGTGGTACAGTCATAGCTCACTGCAGCCTCAAACTCTTGGGCTCAAGTGATCCTCCTGCTTCCGCCTCCCATGTAGCTAGAACTATATAGGCACGTGCCACCACACCCAGCTAATTTTGGGAGTTGTGCTTTGTTTCCCTGCTGCGCCCATGCTCAAACTCTTGACCTTGAGTGATATTCCCATCTCAGCCTCCTAAAGTGCTGGGGTTACAGATAGGACCCACCATACCTCCCTGAGTAAATTCTTTTACTCTAAGCTTTCCAACTATGAAATTTATGCCTTCATTGGTTTTTTTGGTAAGGGAAGAAACATACTTCACTGCAGTAATTGTAAATATGTGCATGTGCAACATCTATTTGGTTATATGTATACATTTATTAAACTCTAGGAATAGTCTTTCATATTTCTAGCAACTGTAGATGTCTTAAGAAAAGCCTACAATCAGCAATTATTTTGTGTTTAGTAGTAGTGGTTTTTGTGCTATCTTCGGAAGCCAGGAATAAGTTTGTTGCCTTGACTCATAGAATTCCTTGAAAGTAGTTAAATGGTCAGTTAAATATGCAAATGAATTGGTATTGGGAAAATAGAATTCTCTTTTTTATTAGTAATAACTGATATATTTATCAATAGAGGGAATACAGTTTTGTATTGGTAATAACTTTGTAAGTGAAAAGAATGAAAAGGAATTGAAAATTTTAATTCTTTTTAAATGGAGGTGAAAATAGAAACATGTTATATTCTAAGCATTAAGAGGAATTTTGTAAGTTTTTATGAGTTAATGAAAAATATGTTAAAAATGTAATTAATGTTGGTTTTGTCAACATTCTGAGCCACTGTCTAGCATAATTTATATTAATAGACATTGTACAATTCTTGCTATGTTCTGTGGGATTATATTGTAGCTGTATTTCTTAAACTGCAATGTAGCTTGTGTTTATTTAGTTTAATTATTTTGCCCAGGAAGCAGCTGTTATTTTAAAAAATATTTGGAATATGCTATCCATTTCGTGGTTTTATTTTATGCTAAAATTTGAAGGTGTGTTTGATCCTTGCTCGTGCTTTATTTATGCAGAATATCCTCCGAATCCTAAATCTAGAGCTCCAAGGATGCTGGTCATTAAGAAAGGTAATACAAAAGACTTACAGCTATCTGGATTCCCAGTAGTAGGAAATCTTCAGTCACAGCCAGTTAAGAACGGAACTGGTCCCAGTGTTTATAAAGGTTTAGTCCCTAAACCTGCTGCTCCACCTACAAAAGTAAGTTCTGAATTGTTACAAATGCAAATTTTGAGTTGATAACAATTTACTTTGAGGAAAAAGTCTTACAATTTTACTCTAAAATGTTGGGAATATTTGTGATGTGCTGACTTACAGGTAGAAAGAATTGGCCAACTGTATGCTTTTAACTTCATTTACCTTTTGTGTAGGAGGTATGTGTGTGTCCACATGTGTTTTCTTATTTTAGTAGTAGTAAATGAAATTCATAAGATTTTTGTTTTATAGCTGTACTTGTGATATATTTGCTTAATTATAATATTCAGCGTTCTTTATGTGATGCTCAGTTTTAGGTTTATGAATGTTTTCTTATTAGGTGAAAGAAACTTAACTAGGTTTATAAAACTTTGAAGAATTGATATTTAGTAGGGATTTTTATTTGAAGATGAAGCTTTAATTTTATTTGTAATAAAAGGAAGGGATAGAGAATCATGTAGGGATGATGACATAATACACAAATACTTGTTTTTAATGAGCCATATATAGTCATTTTTACTTTATAGCCAAGACTTGTTTTTCTTAAGTCTTCAATAATCTGTTTTTGGTTCCCATTAATGTTTATGTATTTTCTTTAGCCTACACAATGGAAAAGCCAAACTAAAGAAAATAAAGTTGGGACTTCTTTCCCGCATGAGTCTACATACGGTGTTGGCAACTTTAATGCTTTTAAATCAACTGCCAAGAATTTTAGTCCATCAGCTAATTCAGTGAAAGAGGTATGGTATTAAAAATGACTCCTGAGGAATGTAATTAATGATAATTTATAAATTTGTTAAATGAATACATTAAAAGATATTTTAGTTCCCTCAGAAAACTTGATTCAGATGCTTTCCTCTACTTGCTAGCTATTTTTGCACATAAGGAAAATAGGAATCATTTAAAAAATTTTAAATAAAATTTTCAACCATCCTGGCTCTGTGCCTGTGGCTCAAATGGCTAAGGCGCCAGCCACATACACTTGAGCTGGTGGGTTTGAATCCAGCCCGGGCCTGCCAAACAACAATGGCTGCAGCCAAAAAATTGCTGGGCATTGTGGCGGCGCCTATAGTCCCAGCTACTTGGGAGGTGGGTGGAGGCAGGAGAATGGCTTGAGCCCAAGAGTTGGAGATTGCTGTGAGCTGTGACACCACAGCACTCTACCCAGTGCAACAGCTTGAGGCCCTGTCTCAGCAAAAAAGAATTTTTTTTTTAAACCATCCTAAAAGGTGGGGAAAATATGTTGAAGCTTCCGTGTACCCATCAACCAGATAAATACTTTTAAATAAAAGAAATATTTCATATCAAAAACCCCAGAAGTATCTTACAGTTCAAATTTAAAAAAGGAATTATTTTGAAAGTTCTAATTGTATTTGATATTTATAATACACTTAAGCTGTAGGGGTGGAACCTTGACCAATAACGAGGGTTTGTGTCATATCATCTTTTGGGACTGACAGAAATATCAGTGTTAACACTGAGGCAGGAAAGAGAAGGAAGAAGAGGGAGAGATAGATATTGTTACTGTACTGATAGCTCAAGTATTTGTTTTCTTTTCTTTTTTTTTTTTGGAGACAGAGCCTCAAGCTGTCCGCCTGGGTAGAGTGCTGTGGCATCACAGCTCACAGCAACCTCCAACTCCTGGGCTTAAGTGAGTCTCTTGCCTCAGCCTCCCAAGTAGCTGGGACTACAGGCACCTGCCACAACACCTGGCTATTTTTTGGTTGCAGCCATCATTGTTGTTTGGCGGGCCTGGGCTGGATTCGATCCCACCACTTTAGGTGTATGTGGCTGGCGCCTTAGCCACTTGAGCCACAGGCACCGAGCCAAGTATTTGTTTTCATTTGATTAGGTTTTTGCAACTCTTAGACCAGGGAGTCCTCTGACTAGTTCAAGGACAAAAGACACAACAGTCATATTATGCCTGAAATCTTTGGGTCTCATATTAGAACAGTGTAACTTTTTTTCTTTCTTTTTTTTTTTCTTTTTGCAGTTTTGGCCAGGGCTAGGTTTGAACTCACCACCCCTGGTATATGGGGCCAGCACCCTACTCCTTGAGCCACAGGAACCACCCAGAACAGTGTAACTTTTCATACACTGTTTCTTATTTATGTTCTCAGTCACAGAACTGAGGAAAGGACTAACTTTTCTAGGTGGTTAATTATGTTTAGATTATTTATAATATCTACACATTAATGCCAATAACTAAATATTGTTATGGTTTATTTTCATGGGTAAAAATCCCTGTGACACAGCGTTCTAACGTTCTATTTTCTGTTACATTCCACTGTCAAAAACGCCACAGAACTGAAACAAAAGGACTATAGTTAATTTGCATTTTTCTCCTCAGTTCCCAGCCCTCTCAACAGAAATTTTGCCTGGTGAAATACAATCTTATAAGCCCTATGTGTATGTATGTATAAATAATTATAGAAGAGATCTTATTGGAACTGTTATTTGAATCCTAGAAATCTGTGGAACACAGTTTGAAAAACTACTCTTTTGTATATTATGGAAATGTTTACAATTGTAGGATGCATTTATAAAATGTTACTTAGACTTTTGGGCAGGTGCCTGTAGCTCAAAGGAGTAGGGCACCAGCCCCATATGCCCAGGTGGCAGGTTCAAACCCAGCCCCGGCCAAAAAACTGCACCCCCCCCCCAAAAAAAAATGTTACTTAGACTTTTAGAGTCACAGTTCTGAGTATTACTAATATTATTAACTTCATTGTTTCTGGGATAAGAAAATACTTTTGTTGACTTATTCAACAGGAAAGAAAATATATAGGGATGTAGAGAACTAGACTTTGGAATAGACCTTAAGAATCCATTTTGCATTGTGAGTAAAGGTAAAACAGGAAGCTGTGGTACTTGTGAACGTTATATTGACATTAATTCCCTGGCTTACATAATTACCAGCATTTTTAAATTTCCTCTAGTGTAATCGCTCAAATTCCTCTTCACCTGTTGACAAACTTAATCAGCAGCCTCGTCTCACCAAACTGACACGAATGCGCACTGATAAGAAGAGTGAATTTTTGAAAGCATTGAAAAGAGACAGAGTAGAAGAGGAACATGAAGATGAAAGCCATGCTGGCTCGGAGAAGGTAATTGAATTGTAGTAATACTTGATTTGACATTATTATGTCATTGAAATATTTAAGCAATAATTAGGACTGTGGAATAAACTCATCATATTTTCATCTACCTGGAAAGAAGGCTAGGTAATCATCTGTATCAACAATGACTTTCTTTTTAAATTTCTCTCATTATAAAGTTTTAATGCAAAAATACATCTAAAACTTGTTTATATCTGTTTTGTTTTGTTTGTTGGCAGACCCTTCCCTCCCTCCACTTCTTGCCTGCCTTCATACTTTTGGTTTTACCTTTGTTGAATAGATGTGAATACTTAGGGCCAGTAAGCTTTGGGCATCCTTCCCAGCTTAGTCTTCCATTTCTAAATTTCTAAATGTCTCCTGAATTTACTAAGTATTACATTTATGTGTTCTTAATGGAAATATGTTGTATAGCTGGGATCTATTAAAGTTTTTAATAACTGTTTTCTTTAGAATTCATTCTTCTTTATTTTTAACTTTCTAAAAATCAGGATGACGACTCATTTAATTTACATAACAGCAATAGCACTCACCAAGAAAGGGATATAAACCAGAACTTTGATGAAAATGAAATTCCACAAGAAAATGGCAATGCCTCAGTGATTTCCCAACAAATCATTCGTTCTTCAACCTTCCCACAAACTGATGTTCTTTCAAGTTCACTTGAGGCAGAACACAGGCAAGTATTTATTTTTACATTTTTCTTGGCATTTTCTGTAGGCAGGATTTCGATTATAGTGTAATTTGTTTCTTAAATAGATTTATTGAGATAAAATTTATATATCATAAATTTAACCTGTTCTAAGTGCATAGATTAATAGGTTTTAGTATATGTTTTCATACATGTATAAATATCATCACAATCTCATTTAGAACATTTTCATCACCATGGAAAGAAACCTTGTGCTTATTTGCACCTATTCATTTGTACTATGTCCTAGACAACTACTGATCTACTTTTGTACATGACTTCTTTCAATACACCTAGTATTTTCAGGATTTCTTTGTATTGTAGCATGTATCAGTACTTTTTGTTCCTTTTTATTGATGAATAGTATGCTGTTTGGCTGTACCAGTTTCTGTTCAACTGATGGATATCAGTCATTTCTGCTTTTTGGCTGGTGTGCATAATGCTGCTATAAACATTCAAAGAGTATAAAACAGTTTTTGTGTGACATGGTTTTTTTTTTTTGTTTGTTTGTTTGTTTGTTTGTTTTTATTTTTGAGACAGAGTCTCATTATATTGCCCTTGATAGAGTCCCTGGCATCACAGATCATAGTAATCTCCAACTCTTGGGCTTAAATGATTCTCTTGCCTCAGCCTCCCAAGTAGCTGGCACTACAGGCACCTGCCACAGCACCCAACCATTTTTTGGTTGTAGTTGTCATTGTTTTTGGCAGGCCCGGGCTGGATTCGAACCCACCAGCTCTGGTTTATGTGACTGGCACCCTACTCATTGAGCTACAGCCGCTGAACCTGTGTGACATGCTTTAAATTTCTTCCCTTTCCAGGCGGCGCCTGTGGCTCAGTGGGTAGGGTGCCAGCCCAATAATATACTGCGGGTGGCAGGTTCAAACCCATCCCTGGCCAAATTGCAACAAAAAAAATAGCTGGGTGTTGTGTCTGGTGCCTGTAGTCCCAGCTACTCAGGAGGCTGAGGCAAGAGAATCACCTGAGCCTGGGAGTTGGAGGTTGCTATGAACTGTGATGCCACGGCTCTCTACCAAAGACAATAAAGTGAGACTGTCTCTACGAGAAAAAGTGGAATTTCTTCCCTTTCCCTTTCTTTGAGGCAGTTTTCACTCTTTTGTGCTGGATAGAATGCCATGGCCTCAGATTAACTTAGCTCACAGCAACCTCAAACTCTTCAGCTCTACTGATCCTCTTGCTTTAGCCTGCCAAGAAGTGGGGACTATAGGCGCACATCACCACACCTGAATTTTTGTTTTTCTTTGTTGTTGTTGCTGTTTTTTTAAAGTAGAGATGGGATATCATTCTTTCTCCGGCTGGTCTCTAACTCGTGAGCTCAAGCGGTCCATCTGCCTCATCCTTCAGAGTGCAAGGATTATAGGTGTGAGCTACTCTGCTTAGCCTGCTTGTTTTTATTTCTGTTGGGTAGGCACACTACTAGGAGTTGATAATTGCTGGGAAATATGATAACTTTGTGTTTAATATTTTGAGAAACTGCCAAACTATTTTCCAAAATGACTTCCTTATTTTACCACCCCATCAGTAATACAGGTTTAGTATCTCCATATTTTCACTGACACCTGGTACTATTAGTCTTTGACTATAGTCATTCTGGTGGGTGTGGAGTATAGTATCTCTTTGTGGCTTTTAGTCTGCATTTCCCTAATGACTAAATGTTGAATGTCTTTTTTTTTTTTTTTTTTGAAAGACTCAGTGCTGTGCCCTGGGTGGCATTATAGTTCAAAGCAATCTCAAACTCTTGGGGTCAAGCCATTGTCTTACCTCAGCCTCCTGAGTAGCTGGTACTTTAGGCACTTGCCACAGTGCCCACCCGGCTAGTTATTTATTTTTAGTAGAGACTGGATCTTACTAATGCTGAGTTGGTCTCAAACTCCTAAGCTCAAGCAGTCTACATGCCTTGGCTTCCCAGAGTGCTAGGATTACAGGCATAAGCCCCCTTGCACCTGGCTTTGAATGGCTGTTTATGTATTAATTGGCTGGCTATCATCTTTAGGAGAAATAACCTATTAAAGTACTTTGACCGTTTTTACACATGATCTTTTTTTTTTTTTTTTTTGAGACAGAGCCTCAAGCTATCCCCCTGGGTAGAATGCCATGGCATCACAGCTCATAGCAACCTCTAACTCCTGGGCTCAAACCAGTCTCCTGTCTCAGCCTCCCAAGTAGCTGGGACCACAGGCGCCCGCCACAACGCCCAGCCATTTTTTGATTGCAGCCATCATTGTTGTTTGGCGGGTCCGGGCTGGGGATTCGAACCCACCACCTTAGGTGTATGTGGCTGGTGCTTTAGCCGCTTGAGCCACAGGCGCTGAGCCACACATGATCTTTTAAGGATGAGAAGTGATTACTTTGCCCATTTTTAAATTATATTCTTTTATTATTAAGTTGTAAGAATTCTTTATATATTTTATGTATAAGTCTCTTACTGCATATATGATTTGCAGATATTTTCTCCCAGTGTCTAAATTTTTTTTTTACTTTCTTAGTAGTACCTTTTGAAGTTCAAAAAGTTTATTTTGTTGAAGTATAGGTTCATCATTTCTTTTTCTCATATCACTTATGCAAATTTTCCGTATAGTGTGAGGTAAGAGTTTCATCCTTTGCTGCTTTGGATAGGCAGTTGTCCCAGTGTGTGTGTGTTGTGTGTTTATTATAAACTCTCAAGAGCACTCTCTGATTTCTGTCAGTGTAGTCTTAACCATTTTTAGCATAGTACCCTGTTAAGTGGTTTAGTTATCAGAATTGAAGAGCATTCAAACCTACAGCATGCTTTTATTTTTACAGTTAAGAGCAGATGTTTTTGGTGGTGCCCGAAGCTCAGTGGGGTAGGGTGCTGGCCACATACCCAGGCTGGTGGGTTCAAACCCGACCCCAGCCAGCTAAATAACAATGACAACTGCACCAAAAAAATAGCCAGGTGTTGTGGCAGGCTTCCTGTATTCCCAGCTACTTGGGAGGCTGAAGCAAGAGCATCAGTAAAACCCAAGAGTTTGAGGTTGCTGTGAGTTGTGATGCAATGGCACTCTACCGAGGGCCACATAGTAAAACTCTGTCTCAAAAAAAAAAAAAAAAGCAGATGTTTTGCAGGAATGACTTACCTGTACTATGTTTTTTTTTTTTTTTTTGAGACGGAGCCTCAAGCTATCCCCCTGGGTAGAGTGCCATGGCATCACAGCTCTTAGCAACCTCCAACTCCTGGGCTCAAACGAGTCTCCTGCCTCCGCCTCACAAGTAGCTGGGACCACAGGCGCCCACCACAATGCCCGGCCATTTTTTGGTTGCAGCCATCATTGTTGTTTGGCGGGCCCGGGCTGGGGATTCGAATCCGTCACCTTGGGTGTACATGGCTGGCGCCTTAGCAGATTGAGCCACAGGCACCGAGCCTGTACTATGTTTTTTAACAAAACTGCATGGTTCAGCATTGGTACATAAAGGATTTGTGGAGTGCTGCTCCTTTCCTTTTGAATACAGTGTTAAAGTAAAACTACTAAAGTGGAGAAAGATGTTAATTTATATACTTTTATTGTCATGTATTACTCTGTAATTATTTTGTGTAATCAGAATTGTTTTTCCCCTACTAAAAGTTCATATCTTCTAGGAGTAGGCCTAATGTCCTAATGTGGAATGATACTTTACTAATGGTCCAGCTGATTGAATTTTTTTTTTTTTTTTTTTTTTTTTTGGAGACAGCCTCAAGCTGTTGCCCTGGGTAGAGTGCTGTGGCCTGGGCTCAAGTGAGTCTCTTGCCTCGCCTCCCAAGTAGCTGGGACTACAGGTGTCCGCCACAATGCCCAGCTATTTTTTGGTTGCAGCCTTGATGGTTGTTTGGTGGGCCCGGGCTGGATTCGAACCCACCACCTTGGGTGTATGTGGTTGGCGCCTTAGCCACTTGAGCCACACAGGCACTGAGCCTGATTGAATTTTTTTTTACGAGTTCTCCTAGAATCTCATTTAATTCTAGGACAGTAGGAAACTGGGTTATACCTAATTGTGATAACTTGTAGAATTTATTCATAATTTATTTTTATTAAGAATTCTAAGCTTCATATGGCCAGAAAAGTTCATTTTGTTCACTACTGTATCTAGTGTTTAACTGTGTCTAGCATTTAGAGTAGTGCTTGACATACATTGTGGTTTAATTTGTTTTTCTTTTTCTTTTTTTTTTTTATTAGATCATAATTGTGTACATTAATTTTATCATAGGATACAGTGTGTTGCTTCCATATGCAGTTTGGAAAACTCTCATCCAACTGGCTAACATAGCTGTTTTTCTTTTTTAACTGAAAATTTTAATGACTATATTTCCAAAGAGATACTGACCTATTGAAGAGCTTACAGAGATTGTGGCTTAATTTGTTGAATGGATAAAATAAAAGTTGTTGTGTTTTATTATTTACTTTATAAAACATTTATATGCATATAAAATATATCAGTTGAATTTAATAATCAGGTGCCAGTAACACAATTCTTTTGTTTAGTTGTTAAACCAAAAAATTAATCAGGCATATATATTATTAGTTTTATTGTGGAATGTCAGCAACTTTATATCATGGCACTGAGATTATCCTCAACATCATGGCATAGTTGTCATCTTGTTTAGGTAAGCAACAAATGAATTAGTAGAAATGAGTGCTAAAGAAATTCAAGGGGACTTGGGGATATAGGATATTATGGCTTGGATACCAGTCAGAAGATTTTAATCAGGACCTAAATTAAATCTTAAAGGGTGAGACATAAATAAGAGGACAAGAGTATTGGATAGTCATTCTGAAAGGAAAAGGGATGTGAAGGAATGTTGAGTGTTGAGTCTATACCTAGTTTGTTGTAAGGGTAGTGTGAGTGTTGTTTTTTTTTTTTTTAAAGAGGCTATTACCTTCATAGGAGTAGAAAATTTACTTTATGGATTTAAAGACGATGTTTAAAAGTCAAGGCCATAGAGATCAATTCAAGTCTTTAATATTTCAGGTGAAGAAATGGGGTGAAGGAACTGATCTGTTTTATACCTGGTTTGTAGTAGGGTAGAAATTGTGACGTATGCCGACTGATTTCTCATCCTATGCTTCTTCTACAGTAAGGATTTTGAGTTTTGTTTTTTGGTTTTTTTGTTTTTTTGAGACAGAGTCTTAAGCTGTTGCGCTTAAGTGTAGTGCCTGTGGCGTCACAGCTCACAGCAACCTCCAACTCTTGCTTAAGCAATTCTCTTGCCTCAGCCTCATAAGTAGCTGGGACTATAGGTGCCCGCCACAATGCCCAGCTTTTTTTTTTTTGGTTGTAGTTGTCATTGTTTTGGCAGGCCCAGGCTGGATTTGAACCTACCAGCTCTGGTGTATGTGGCTGGCCTTGGCTATAGGTGCTGAGCCGGGATTTTGGGTTTGTTAATTATGGTGTAAACAAGGTTATTTATTTGTTTAAGCTCTTGGGCTTAAGCCAGAGGTCCTCAAACTTTTTAAACAGGGGGCCAGTTCATTGTCCCTCAGACCGTTGGAGGGCTGGACTACAGGTCCCAGCCGCTAAGCAGGATAGGCAGTGAATGCAAAAATACCCAGTGGGCTGGATAAATGTCCTAGGTGGGCTGCATGTGGCCGTGAGCTGTAGTTTGAGGACGCCTGGCTTAAGCGATTCTCCTGCCTCAGCCTCCCAAGTAGCTGGGACTACAGGTATCCATCACAACGCCCGGCTTTGTTGTTGTTGTTGCAATTGTTATTGTTTTAGCTGGCCCAGCTGGGTTCGAGCCCACCAGCCTTGGTGTATGTGGCTGGCACCCTACCCACTGAGCTACAGGTACCACCAGTATATTCTCTATAATAGTTAAGGTGGTAATTATTTTCATCTGCATCATTTAGTTAGAGTTAACTTTGGAAAATTAAAACAAGTAAAAGCCTGAATCTACCAAAAGCAGTTAGATTGTTTTACTTGTCTAGATCTGTAGACTTTGGATTATAAAAATGGATGTAAATAGCATTTCCGGGGGGGGGGTGTGTCTTGGTTAAAGAGTAAAGACAAACTCATTAAGTGAATAAAAGGAATGAAATAATTAATGCTGATTTTGTAACATTTTGGTCCAGAGGCAGTAGTGTACAAAAATTCTCTTACAAAGGCATCAAGTAGACAAGTTTTACTATGGGACCTTGACAGTGCTCCTGCATGTTAAGTTTTAATTCAGAATCTGTGGGTGCTGATGTTCTGTGGAACTCTTGGAAAATAGGTGTAAAAGTGTACATGGAGTTTATAGGTAGCAGGAGTTAGTTGAAAAAGTGGTTATAAATACAAGAAGCCTTCTAAAAGTTAGTAGAAAATGGAAATAAATGTCAAAAAAAAAAGTTTGTTTCTCAACATAAACTCAGCCAAATTCAAGACACTTTTGTGAGTGGTACCAGCCATGTAGTCCATGACTAAAAAAGTAGGGGTTCTAGGAATTCATCTATGTCAGATAGTCTTTTTTATAGCTGAAGAAAAATGGGTGCACTTTCCAGATTATTTTTAAGATTAGGAAATGAAGTTTGAAGGAGCCAAATCAGGAATATAAGGTGAATGCCCAATGATTTCCCATTGAAAGTCTCCCTGAATTGCTCTTATTCGATTAAGGGAATGAACAGAAGAATTGTCATGATGGAGAAGAATACTCTGATGAAGCTTTTCTGGATATTTTTCTTCTAAAGCTGTGATTAACTTTCTCAAAACACTCTCGTAATAAGCTTTTGTTACCATTCCTAGGCCTCTCAGAATATGGACAAGCAAAATGCCTTGTGTATCTCTGAAAATGTTGCCATGATCTTTGCTCTTGACCAGTCTGCTTTTGCTTTACTGGACCACTTCTGCCTCTTAGTAGTCATTGATTGTGCTTTGTTTTCAGTGTTCTGGGCACAGAGATTTTGTCATCCACCACTTGAAAGTTTGCTCCACTTTAGTTTTCTTGGTCAAAATTGTGTAAGCTGAACTAGTTGATATGTCTGTGGTTTTGGCTATTTCTAGTATAGCCATTGGCCCTTTTCAGTTAGGGACACAAACAAGATGATTTTTTTTTCCTTATAAATTGATAAGGATGGTTTGCCACTATAGGCTTCATCTTCAACAACATCTCTTCCTTTCTTAAAAGAAGTTGTCCAGGCTCAGCACCTGTAGCTCAATGGTTAGGGCGCCAGCCGCATGCACTGGGGAGGGTGAGTTCAAACCTGGCCTGGGCCTGCTAAACATCAATGACAACAACAACAAAATAGCTGGGCATTGTGGCGGCACCTGTAGTCCCAGCTACTTGGGCAAGAGAATTGCTGAAGCCCAAGAGTTGGAGTTGCTGCAAGTTGTGACACTACAGCACTCTACTGAGGGCAACATAGTGAGACTCTGTCTCAAAAAAAAAAAAAAAAAGTTATCTATCTATAAGCTATTTTTTTTTTTTTTTTTGAGACAGAGCCTCAAGCTATCCTCCTGGGTAGAGTGCTGTGGCACCACAGCTCACAGCAACCTCCAAGTCCTGGGCTTAAGTGAGTCTCCTGCTTCAGCCTCCCAAGTAGCTGGGACCACAGGCACCCACCACAACGCCTGGCTATTTTTTGGTTGTAGCCATCGTTGTTTTGGCGGGCCCGGGCTGGATTCGAACCTGCCACCTTAGGTGTTTGTAGCTGGTGCCTTAGCCACTTGAGCCACAGGCACCGAGCCTCTATAAGCTTGGGGAGGGGGAAACACATTATCCTCATCAACTTTATCAGTGATTTTGGCATTCCTCCAAGTTTCACTGTGAATTTGGTTTTTATTATTTTTTCAGTTTGTCTATAAAATAACTGGAATTATTGGTTCACCCATGTAATCCTAGCACTCTGGGAAGCTGAGGTGGATGGATTGTCCTGAGTGCACAGGTTTGAGACCAGTCTGAGTAAGAGCAAGACTCCGTCACTGAAAAATAGCTGGGCATTGTGGCCGGCACTTGTAGTCCTAGCTACTTGAGTGGCTGAGGCAAGAGAATCACTTGAGCCCAAGAGTTAGTGGTTGCTGTGAGCTATGATGTCCCAGCACTCTACTGAGGGTGACAGTGTGATACTGTCTCAAAAACTGGAATTGCCCTCATAGGAAGCTCTAGATTAAACAATTTCATCGTCTTTATTTTCAGATTGTTGAAGGAGATGGGCTGGCAGGAAGATAGTGAAAATGATGAAACATGTGCTCCTTTAACTGAGGATGAAATGAGAGAATTCCAAGTTATTAGTGAACAGGTAAGAAAATCCAGATCATACAAGTTCACTTTTAAATTGACTATCTGTAATTAGAAAAACAAAATAAATAGGTAAGCATTTGTTGAGAGGGGGGGAGAGTAAGGTTTTGTTTTGTTTTGTTTTGTTTTGTTTTGTTTTGTTTTTTGAGATAGTGAATCTCACTATGTTGCCCTTGATACAGTGCCGTGGTGTCACAGCTCAAAGCAATCTCCAAATCTTGGGCTTAAGTGATTATCTTGCCTCAGCCTCCCAAATGGCAGGGACTATAGGCACCCACCACAATGCCTGGCTATTTTTTGGTTATTGTTGTCATTGTTGTTTGGCAGGCCCAGGCTGATTTCAAACCCTCCAGCTCTGGTGTATTTGACTGGCTCCTTAGCCGCTGAGCTACAGGCTCCGAGCCTGGGGATTGGTTTTAAACAGTTTCATTTAGGAATCTATCACACTGTATTGCCCTCCCCTCCCCTTTTTTTCTTCCTTTTTTTTTTTTTTTTTTTTTGAGACAATGTCTCAAGCTGTCACCCTGAGTACAGTGCCGTGGCATCATAGTTTACAGCAGTCTCCAACTCTTGGGCTGAAGCAATCCTCTTGGCTCAGTTTTTTCTATTTTTAGTAGAAATGTGGTCTCGCTTTTTCTCAGGCTGGTCTCAAACCTGTGAGCTCAAGCTGTCCACCTGCATGCTCCCAGAGTGCTAAGATCAGAGTCATGAACCACTGTGCCCGGCCACCCCCCCTACGTTGTTTACCTACCTTGTTTCCATTTGTAGGTAAAGTCCAAGTTATAGTTGAGCCCCTTTACCCAGGAGATGTGCTGTATACCTTTACATTCTGCCCTTTAGGTGAGAGTTTATCAATCCTCCTCCCCTCTCCCTGCCTGTCCCCCTAACTTTTTTTCTTAAAGAGACAGTCTCACTGGGCACAAGAGATCTTCCACCTCAGCCTTCTAGCTCAGCCTCTGCAGTAGCTGGGATTATAACTGTGTGCCACCATGCCTGGCTGAGATGCCTTTGTTTTTTTTAACAAGTCTGTAATCATGACTTCCTTAAATTGTTGGATATGTAATAGTTAAGAATTAGTGTAAATAATATGCCTATGATCAGTCATTTCCAAGATTTTTTGTTATTGGGGATAGGGTGATTAGTAGAGAACATCATTTGCTTCCCAGATAGCTTGCCTTTTATCCTTTTCCTTGCAAGAATATTTCATATTCTTTTTTTTTGAGATAGAGCCTCAAGCTATCCCCATGGGTAGAGTGCCATGGCATCACAGCTCATAGCAACCTCCAACTCCTGGGCTCAAGCGAGTCTCCTGCCTCCGCCTCCCAAGTAGCTGGGACCACAGGCACCCACCACAACGCCTGGCCGTTTTTTGGTTGCAGCCATCATTGTTGTTCAGCGGGCC
>CAUYQV010174681.1:0-16741 GCA_963574575.1 Galagoides demidoff | reverse complement strand
ATATGTGGGTGGGTAGATATGTGAGTGGGCAGATATGTGAGTGGGTAGATATGTGAGTGGGTAGATATGTGAGTGTGTAGATATGTGAGTGGGTAGATATGTGAGTAGATAGATATGTGGGTGGGTAGATATGTGAGTGGGTAGATATGTGAGTGGGCAGATATGTGAGTGGGTAGATATGTGAGTGGGTAGATATGTGAGTGGGTAGATTAGATTTGTGAGTGGGTAGATATGTGAGTGTGTAAATATATGAGTGGGTATATTAGATTTGTGAGTGGGCAGATATGTGAGTGGGTAGATATGTGAGTGGGTAGATATCTGGGTAGGTAGATATGTGGGTGAGTAGATATGTCAGTGTGTAGATATGTGAGTGTGTAGATAATGTAAGTGTGTAGATATGTGAGTGGGTAGATAATGTGTGTAGATACATGAGTGGGCAGATATGTGAGTGGGCAGATATGTGGGTGGGTAGATAATGTGAGTGTGTAGATATGTGAATGTGTAGATATGTGAGTGGGTAGATCTGTGGGTGTGTAGACATGTGAGTGTATAGCTATGTGAGTGTGTAGATATGGGTAGATATGTGAGTGGGTAGATTTGTGGCTGGATGGGTATGTGGCCCAGTTCCAGGGTACCTGGAGGGAAACAGAGGGGGTGAGGGGAGGAGTGGACGACATGCCAGCCTCCCTGACAGCTGTGGTGCAGAGTGAGGCTCTCTTCTCAGGGTGGAGGATCTGCTACTTGGATGCCTGTCCTCTGTGCTATAGTGTGGTGCGTGTCATGGACACATATGTGACCACAGTGTGTGTTTTGGACATACTGTGCAACATAGTCTGTGTTGTGGGCACACTGTGCACTGTGGTGTGTCGTGGACACACGTGTGACCACAGTGTGTGTCATGGCCATACTGTATAACATAGGGTGTGTCGTGGGCACACTGCACTTTGGTGCGTGTCATGGACACATGTGTGACCACAATGTGTGTCACGGATGTACTGTGTAACATAGTGTGTGTCATGGGCACACTGTGTACCGTGGTGTGTGTCATGGACACATATGTGACCACAGTGTGTATCATAGACATACTATGTAACATAATGTGTGTTGTGGGCACACTGTGCACTGTGGTGCATGGCATGGGCACACGTGTGTACCACAATGTTTGTCGTGGATGTACTGTGTAACATAGTGTGTGTCGTGGGCACACTGTGTACTGTGGTGCATTTCATCGGCACACATGTGTACCACAGTGTGTGTCACAGATGTACTGTGTAATATAGTGTGTGTCATGGGCACACTGTATACTGTGGTACATGTCATGAGCACACGTGTATACCACAGTGTGTGTCGTGGATGTACTGTGTAACATAGTGTGTGTCATGGGCACACTGTGTACTGTGGTACATGTCATGAGCACACATGTGTACCACAGTTTGTGTCTCGGATATACTGTGTAACAGTGTGTGTCATGGGCACACTATGTACCGTGGTGCTTGTCATGGACAATTGTGTGTACCACAGTGTGTGTCATGGAGGTACTGTGTAATATAGTGTGTGTTGTGGGCAAAGTGTGCAGTGTACGTGTTTATGGTATGGTATATATAGGGGGAACACCTGTACTATGATGGCATGGACACACGTGTGGTACGGTGTGTGTCCTGGGCACCTATCTGTGCTATGACAGGTGTTGTGGGGACACTGTTCTGTGGTGCATGTTGTGAGGACATGTATGTGGTATGGTGCAGGTTGTGGGCACACGGTGTACTGTGGTGTGTGTCATGGGCATACCTCAGGTGAGGTCAGGGAGGGCACCCAGGTGCCTACAGCATGGCGGCTGGCCCTACTCCTACAGGTCGATGGTGCCTGTTACCACCACTTTCCTGCTGGTCACTGCGGCACTGTGCTACCTGTAGGGACCTAGAGGGGGCGCCAAGCTCACCTCAGTGCAGAGGAATCCATGCAAGGTCTGGGGAAGGGACATCCACTCTAAAGAGAACCCAGAGGACATCTTTCCTGAAAAGAAAGGCAAGGTGCCCCTGTGGCCCTGTATCCCACTGTGATGGTGCCAGTGGAATGGCCCTAGTGGCAGGTGCCCACAGCAGAGAACATGTGAGACAGGGTTTCCTAACAACCAGACCCAGCTGTTGTGCACAAATGGCAGTCGTCCCCTAAGGATGCCCGCTGCTGACAGCCAGGCCCAGGTGTGGAAAGCTGGCTCTGTGTCCAGCTGCCCAGTCGGGTGTTGCAGGAACTTGTGCCTTGGTGCCTTCCCGATGTCTTCTTGGCTCCGTCCATTCAGACTCTGGCCAATCGGTGCCAGACCCCCACCCCCCCAAGGCACAGAGCATGGATGGATAGATTCCCAGTGGTCAGTGCCAAGTGGGCAGGGCACACTGGCCACAGAGGCTGCACCCAGGCCTGGAACTTCAGTGGAAACTGAGAGAATAAAAGACTACAGAGCCAGCTAAAAACAAAGTGCATCCCCAAAGCAAATGCCTGCCCTTGGCTGGTAATTACCATTAGGAATAAAATCAAAATGTACCACTCACAGTATTAACACCAGCAGACACCATAGGAACTCCAGGCAGTGGAGATATGGCAGCAAGGACAGGGGCAGAGCCTGCCACAGGCGTCCTGTGGAGACTGACAGGGACCTCTGAGGCCAGGCCACACACACAGCGGCATCATGCATGGCACAGCCACTGTTTGTCAGCTGAAGAAGAAGTGCACCAGAGGGAGGCGCTATCTTTGGGCGTAGAGACGCTGCATTGGGGAACAGTCAATCCATCTCTGGTGAATATAAAAAGCCGTTGCAGTTACAATGGAATCTCGGTCATTTGGGAGCTTCTGTTCTGAACAGGAATAGGAGAGCTTATACGTGGGTGTTTATCTTTTTAAATCTAACAAATTTGAAAATAGATAAACTATTTTTGAAAGAAAAACAAAATGAAGGGTAACTTGTCCTCCAGATAGTAAGTACACAGTGGAGATGCTGTCATTAAAATGGCACAGTCCCGATGTCGGGGAATGAGGCAAGGACCAGCCAGCAAGAGGGGCAGGAGGGCCAGGCCCAGAGACCTGGCACGGGAGGACAGTTTTTCATAGGTAGTGCCAGCACCTTCAGGGTGCCCCCCAGCTCACACCCACAGCATGCCAGCATTGAGGCAGACTTCAAATGAATCAGGGCTAGATATCTTAAATTATAAAAGTATTAGCAGAGGCCAGATGTGGTGGCTCATGCCTGTAATCCTTGCACTCTGGGAGGCCAAGGTGGGTGGATCACCTGAGCTCAGGAGTTCAAGACCAGCCTGAGCAAGAGTGAGACCTCATCTCTTAAAACTAGTTTGGCACTGTGGTGGGCACCTGTAGTCCCAGCTACTTGGCAGGCTGAGGCGGGAGGATCTTTTGAGCCCAGTAGAGTGAGGTTGCTGTGAGCTATGATGCCACAGCACTCTACCCAGGGTAACAGAATGAAAATCTTGTCTCAACAACAAAGTATTAGTGGAAACAAAGGAAAGCTTTTTTATTGCTTGGGGCACAGAAGGCCCCAGGAGGCAGCTGAAGCACAGAGATGGCAGCTGTCACTGTCACAGGTGCTTCTGGGGGCCAGAAGACACGTGAGGTTACTGGATGCACAACCGGCATTGGACCAGGGCCTCCATGGCAGGCCGCACACAGCAGATGGCCACTTGGTCCAGAAAGCAACAAATCTGTGAATGGGCATTTGGCGGAAAAACTTACAATTGCAAGTTGACAAGGACAAATGTGTGGTCTCATTCATGATCGTGAAACGCAGACTGAGTCATACCAGTTCCTGCTATCAACTGGCTATGTCAGAGAACCAGAGCACCGTGTGGAGCGGGACCTGGATGGGGCAAGGTGTTTGCACGACTCATCAGCAGCTGACCTGGGGGCACTCTGGGCCCAGAACCACACTCCTCTACGCAGCACGAAGCACAGAGATTCCCACACAGAATGTCCTGACACATCAGCTGCATCAGCTGAACACTGAGAAGGTTGCCAGTACTGGGGCTGGGCCCCCATGCACCTGGATACACTGTTGGGACTCCCAGGGGATTGGAGCCCAGCTCAGGCCCACCAAGCATCTTTAAGGACTCTCACACATGCCTGGACATGCAGTCGGGGCTCCCAGAGGGTCAGAGCTCAGCTCAGGCCCTCCATGCCTCTTTAAGGACTCTCAGAGTATGGGCAGGTGGCAGGCACCACAATGGGCCAGGAGAACCACAGGGCTGGCAACATGGTGGCCATTGTGCTCTGACCTGAGGTGCAAGGTGGGGACTGCAGGGCCGGACCATGTGCAAGCCAAGCCTCGAGGGGGTCCGTGGAAGGTGTTGGGGTGCAACCAGCAAGGGCTATGGAGGACACCAGCAGCCTGTACCCCACAGGCCTTCAGGACATGGGGCAGGGTACAGAGAATTCCCCACTCAGGGTGTGGGACCATGTGTGCGGGAAAAGTTGTGAAAGAATTGAAGTGCAGAGTGAGGGCCTCAGGAAAGGGAAGGCAGGGCCTGGTTGCCACCAACGCCGGCTAGGGCTGGAGCACCTTGCCCTCTTAGCCACGGGGCCCTGGGGGGAGGGTCTCATTCTCCCTGGGATGTTTATCTTATGCAAAGAAAACTTCTTTGGAGAAAAAGGTGTTTGTGGCAGAGCCAGTGACTCTGGGCGTGCCAGGCCTGAAGGGCCACACTCATGGAGAGAGGCCTGTGAGAGACAGGGCAGGGCAGGCGGCTGGTCCTGGGCTCTCCAGACACAGAGCTTCCGGTGAGAACTGGACAGTCTGCAGGGCGTTCTGTGTAGGCCTTACAGCCAGCTGCAGAGGTGCTCATCTGTGCAAGATCACAGGGAAGGCCTAGGCCGCGTGGACCGGACCAACAGCCATTCCAGGTCCTACAGTAGACACCAGGGGCTGTATGAGGGACTAGCCTCACCTCTGGAAGGGAGTGTGGTGCAGTGGGGGCCCCAGCTTGTGTTCTGGGTCCACACATATGCTGGGACCAGCCTCCCTGGGCTCCACACCTGCTGGTGACATGGGACAGAGAAGCCACATGTGCTGCTCCAGGATAACACTGGCCAGGCTACCCTTAGAGCCCCCGCAGGCTCCAGGGAGAATCTCCCCCACTCCCTTCGTCTCCCTGACACGCTGAAGGAAGCTTGGTCCTGGGGAGGAGGGGAGAGGATAGTCCCAAGCCCGGCTAGGCAGGTGCCCACACTGACACTCCTCTCTCCTGCATGATGATCCTCCCTCCCTCACTGCACCCCTCCTTCCCGCACTGATGCTTTTACCTCCTGCAGGCACACATCTACTCCCTGGGCGCCACGCTGAAGGCCGCCCTCGAGTACGTGGCGGAGCCCGCTCTAGAACCCAGGCTGAGCCGCGACCTGGATGTGCTGCTGGGCCAGATGCAGGCGGAGGACCCCAGGGACCGGCCTGACCTGGAGGTAAACGTGCGGCTGTGCCCTCACCTTCCTGAGGCAGAGCCCCAGCCTCCCACTACCACGTGTACTGTGCATGTGTGCACACACGCATGCTCATGAACACACGTACACACATGCACGCACACGTACCGGCCGCACTGCCTTCTGGGAGTGAAGACCTGATTCCCCAGGGAACACTTTTGTTGTGAGCCGTGGGCTTACAACTATTGTAGGCCAAACAGGGTCACCTGGCCCCTGCGACCCTGGGATGCTTTGCCTTTTACAACAGAAAATGGGCAGGGTGGGCAGTGGCAAGCCCTGGGGACTATGGCGTCCCAGAGGACAGCCTCCCGCGACCCCCCCTGCCTGTCCGCAGAGCATCATAGCGCTGTGCCAGGAGAAGATGCAGCTGGCGTCCTCCTGCCGCCTGTGCCAGAGCCTCTCTGCCGCGGGGAGGAGGGTGCTTTCCATCGAGTCCTTTGGAGCACTGCAGGGTGAGCACTCCTGGGTCCACATGGGTGTGTGTGCACGTGCACACATGATGTGTCTACACATGTTCTTCTGCAGTGCTATGTGCATTGCACACATATGCATGTGCATAGGAGGGTTCACACTTATAAACATGCACATGGGAACACCTGGGCACATACCCACTCAGTGTGCACACCCATTGACACAGATCACATGCACACTCACACTCATCCTAATGTACTCACGTACCTTAAAAACATCCACACTCATAATCACATGTACCCCCATACTCACACCTGCTCGCAGTCATACATACACACAAATCCATGCACGTCTATGCTGCACTCCCATAGTCTCACACACATTTACACGTGCATACACGCTCACACTCATGCTCAGTGACACCTTGCAGCTTTGCAGACCCCAGGCAGTTAGAGCTAAGGGTTAAGATCACATTCAGAATTGCCTGATACCAGTGTGGGTCACCTGTCCTGGCTCATGGGCTCAGTAAATGGACGTAGCAACCTCTTCCAAAGCCTGTCTGTCTGGCAACATCATGATGCCACTGCTGCTGCCACATCTGAGTTCTCCAGGCTCATGGGGGGCCCACTGCAATCTCAGGCTGCCTCCACATTACCATGCACAGTGGCAAGCCCCAGAGCCTCGGGAAAGTAGCATCACCATAGCCACATGGAGCCCACAGTGTCCAGCAGGTGGCATTTCCTCCCAGACAGTGTTTGCAGTGCTGCGTCCCAGGTGGGCAACCACAGAGGCACGCAGAGGGGTGCACTGTTAAGTATAGGCTGCAAGTATCCAGATCTGCGCACCCCAAGTGTAGAGGACCATCTGCCACAGTGTCTGTGGCCAGATTCAGTTTCTTCCTTTGGGGACTATCACTTATGTAGTGATAGTGGGACAGCAGTGCCCTTTGGCTGAGATAATTAGCTGACCCAGGGCTTTCGTGGGGCCGCCCAGCAGGAAGCCTGGCCTGCCCTGGACAGGACATGGGAGGCTGAGCTGGGCTGGGTCCTAGGGTGGCTGGAGATGCCTTTCCAGCTTGGCCATCTGCTCTGCAGTAACTATGTCTGGCTTTGTGCAGATGTTGGGGAGAACGTCTGGCGGCAGAGACCTGCTCCCAGAAGCACAGGGCCCAGGAGACCACCTGGAGACCGCAGCACTGACTCAGAGCTCCTGTCCCCAACCCCTGCTGGGCCAGAGCCAGAGACCAACCCCCAACCCTCCACTCCCACTCCTTTGCCACACACTTCTGTGAGAAACAGTGAGAGTCACACCCAGGAGGGGCTGGCCAGCCTCTGTCTGGACACTAGGGGGCCCCTGGGCGAGCTGGACAGTGACCTCAGGAGGGGCCACCTGAGGAAAGTGCAGACTGTCCCTAGGCTCTTGCCCGACGGCCCGGAGGCCAGCTCTCTCCACTTGTCACTGGCCAGTGGGGAAAACCAGCTGCCCACATCCGAACTCTTCCCTCCAGACCCTGGGAAGATCTTTACAGAAGGGAAAAGTGGAGCCTGTAGCTCCAGGGCACAGCCCACATGCAGACCATGGCCCAAGCAGGATCCCACGCCCCGGCTAGAGGGAGATCCCAGTGCAGACTGCAGCAGGGATAAGGGACCTGGAGACCCAGGCAAGTCGGGATGGCCTGAGGCCTCATACCCTGGCTGGAAGCTGACAGAGGACAGACCCTCACCCTGTCCCATAGACCCTCATGAGGCAGGCCATGAGGCTTGGATGCCTAGAGGAGACAAGGGGACTCTGGAAAGAACCGGACAGCCAGGAGCTGCCGCCACGGAGGAGGTGGGTGAGCAGGGCTCTGTGTGGGGGGCAGGTGGGCAACTGGGTCTGCCCTTCTCCAGGGCCTGGAGTGCTTTTCTTATGTGGGCAGGTGGCCTCAGCCTTCATTCTTGCATACGAATTAAAGTTTCATCAAGCACCCTATGTTTAAAGGAAACTGTGACCACAGCTGGGGCAAGGCTTTTGCCCCAGTGTGAACCCTGGACAGAGTGCCTCTCACACCCTCCCTGGAGGTGGATGTTCACCTGTAGATGACCCAGAGGGCAGCTGCACCCTCGGCCCCACCCTATGAGGCCATCCTGCAGGTTGATTTTCTTCCCCAGATCTCGGGGTTATTTCAGAACCCTATCTCCCCAATCCTGACACTAAACCAAAACAGTGGGTACAGACGGTCCACACATCTACTTGGTATACGAAGGACACCAGGATGTGTCTGTGCCCAAGTGGCCCCCAGTGCACCCTTAGTGATGCTGGGACTTTGTGCAGCTGCTGGGACAGCCCCAAGGTAGGACCAGCCCCTGGGTCCACAGCCCCTGGTGAGGGACAGAGGACTCTGCTTGGACCCAGCCATTCTAAGAGGTTCGGGTTGTTTGTGTCACCATGGTGGTCTGAGCAGGCTGGCCCCTTGGCCCTAGCTGAGGACACAGACCAAGCCCTGCCCCTACTTGGCTATGTAGCAAGCCACCCCATTCTACATCCCCATGAGCTCCTCAGAGTGAGGACTCAGTGGCCCAAGGACCATGCTCCTTCCCACCAAGCCTGTTGACCCAAAGGACACAGCACAGGACTCAAACTTTCATTCACCTCCCAATAAGCATGTCTTTGCTGGGCTTGATAACCCCACAAGTGTGCCCCACCACCCTCTCCAGTACCACCTGCCACCTTCCCATGCCCAAGAGCCTCATGATTGCCCATCAGGTAAACTGAGGCACTGACTGGCTGAGCTACCTGCTGGAGGGTAGCACCTCTGAGGGGCAGTACTGAGGTCTCAGCCTCCCTGCCCCAAGACCAAGTGGTGCTGGATGCTGGAGTTGCAACCACCTGGACCTCAGCCCCGGCATAGGGCACAGCCCTGCAGGCATCAGGGCTGATCCAGAGCTGGGGACACTGCAGCTTCACATGACACATGCAGGCCGCCAGCCAACAAGCCGGGAGAGCCACAGGGCTAAAGCTGCTACACCATGGCTCGGAAAGGGGTCTCGGGAAAAAATGGTGGCCTCTGGAAACCTCCACTATGTGTGCGCTTCTGAGGCCCATGGCTGGTGGCCTTGGTCCTGGCTGTCCAGCATGGCCTCAAAGTGGAGACCCACCTTCCTGGCTGAAGGCACTTTTTTGACTTCAGGATGTGTGTGTATTAAAATACACATAACAAAATTTATCGTTTTAACTACTCTATTGTTTGAGACAGTCTCGCCCTGAGTAGAGTGCCCTCACATCTTCACAGCTCACAGCAACCTCAAACTCTTGGACTCAAGTGATACTCTAACCTCAGCCTCCTGAGTAGCTGGGACTACAGGTGCCCACCACAACACCTGGCTACTTTTTCTGTTTTTAGTAGGGTCAGGGCCTCACTCTTGCTCAGGCTGGTCTTGAATTCCTGAACTCAATTGATCCTCCCACCTTGGCTTCCCAGAGTGCTGGGACTATGGGCATGAGCCATGTGCTGGCCTCAAGTGCACAGTGCATTATGTGTGTCCACTCTGCTGTGCTTTCGTCAGCAATGTCCATCTCCACAGTGCTTCCCTCCATTTGACCGTAAGCTTTGCCCATATTAAACCCTTTCCCACACCCCCCAGCCCCTAGCACCACTATCTACTTTTCATCTCTGTAAATTTGATGACTCAGAGTCTTGGAGGTCTAAGAATCATGTGTAAATGGAGTCAGGGTCTGTCATGCTGTGACTGGCATGACAACCCCGGGATCCATCCACACCACCCGTTGTCAGAATCTTCCTCTTCTCTGAGGCTGGATGATAGCCCACTATGCAAAGGGCCCCATTGGCTCGTCCACTTGTCCACTGATGGACACTGGGCTGATACCACCTTTTTGGCTCCTGCAACCTGCCACTGTGAACATGGGTTTGGTATCTGAGGCGCTGCCAGAACATTCCACATGCAGCACCGAGGGCCCCAGTTTCCCACATTCTTGCCAGGCTTGCTCTGATGTTAGGACACCCCTACCCCTCTGTCAGGTATATCGGGTGGTTCTCGCCCTGTGGTGGCTGACGATGCTTCTCTCCCACAGTGGGTGTCCCTACAGGACCTTCTGGGGCAGCTGGGCCGACCCCTCCGGGAGTACGAGTTGTGGGCCCTCTGCCTCGCCTGCCTGGGCATGCTGCGGACACTCCCCGAGCACCCAGGTGACGCATCTCCCCTGCCGTCCTGCATGTGCCCTGCCCTCACCCACACCTAGATACCCCAAATAGCAGGGATACTGTCCACTCTGGGGCCAGGGGTGGGTGCTCACAGGTGGGCCTTCAAACCAGGGTCCTACAGCAAAGAGAAATGGGGACCACACCACAGCCTGGCCACACATTCTCAACAGGGTGACACAGTCCCCAGGAAGACACACATGGGCTTACAAAGGTGGCGGGGGGGATCTAAGACATCGCACTGGTTTGTGATTCTCAAAGCTCTCAATCTTCTGGAGAGTATGACAGGTGGACAGAACATAGCTGCATGGTGGGTGATGAGGACAGAAGTGCTGAGGAATCAGAGGGATGTAGCCATCTGGCCCCAGCATTCCTTTACCCTGTGGCCATAGCCCTCAGGCCAACTCAGGATGGGACTTGTGAACCACAAGATAATTGACTTGGCCCCAGCCCCCTTGGAATCACCCTCTGGGGCAGTCTTCAGCCCAGGACCCTCTCATTTCCAGCTCGGGGTATGACATGGGCACACAGTTGGGGGATAGAGGGCAGCTCAGAGCCCGAGCACTGTACGACAGGCAGCTGGCCCATGTATAGGTGTGCCCCACCCAGTGGAGGCTCCTTAGACCCCAGAGAGCAGGGTGGCACCCAAGCCTGCTGCTAACTACAGCTCTGTTGCAGCCTACCTGTGTCTGGACTCCGTGCTGGTGGCCGAGGATGGTGCTGTGCTCTTCGGACCACCCCCAGCTGATGGTGGGTGTTCGGGGCAACCAGGGCAGCAGCAGCTGTGGGATGGAAGGAAGACTAAGCAGGCCCTTCTCACACAGGCTCTTACGATGCATTCTTCCTGGCTCCCGAGGTGGCAGAAGAAAGGCTGGTGACTGAGAAGGTAACTGGGTCCCCCCAAGACCCTGCCCCAGCCCAGGGCTGCCATACCCACCTTCCATCCATGTCAGGCTCAAGAGTCGCAGGACTGGGGCTCTGGCTGGGGTGCCCCAGACACAGCTTCTATGTGCTGGGCCGTGCCTCCTAGCATTCAAGAACCAAGGGCTATATCTCAGGAATATCTGTGAGGCACTCAGTAAACATGGTCATCATTAAAAGTTAAATTACACAAATTGTACATGTAATACAATTAAATAAATTACGTTCAAAGCTATGATAGACCCTCCACTCTGGGGAGCTGGACATGTGCCCACCCAGCCAGACACCCGCACACCAAGGAGCAAACAAGCCAAGAAGGTTGGCAGGGGAACAAGGAGGAGCAGCCAGAGACTTAGGACCAAGGAGCAGCACCCTCAGTGCCCTGGGCTTTTTTATGACCTGTGCATGGAGATTAGGAGCTGAAGGCAAGCGCAGGGGAAACCAGCAGGCACAGGCAGCAAGGTTCCTGGGCTCTATAGCCAGAGACCAGGAAGGAGCAGGCTGATGCAGTGTCTTAGTCATGAACTACCCTTCTCAAGCCAAACACCACAGGAAGCACTACTCCCCAGCCACAGGCCAGCAAGACTGAGCTAGATCCGAGGCTGGGATTCATGAGACTACAAAGAAGCACCGGAGGCCTTTACAGATGCCCCACCCTACCTGTGAGCACACTCACCCCGCTGAGGATGTCAAAGGGGGCCTGGGGGGAGCAGTAGCAAGGCCAAGAGGAGATGCTCCCCTTCCAGGACCCACGCCCAGAAGGAGGAGGACCTCCTGCTCTGATGACAAGGCGGGGCCCCTTCCTCCACCAGAGTGCATCAGACAGAGTTAAAGGGAGGTTGAAGTAAGATCTAGAGTTTTCTATCATAAAAATGCCCGGTTTCAATCAAAAATCACTTGCCATATTAAGAAACATGAAGACCTCAAACTGAATGGAAAAAAGGCAACCCATAGATGCAATCCTGAGAGGACAAAAACGTTCAAAATGACTGAAAAAGATGTTAAAGCAACCATCATAAAAATGCTTCACTGGACCATTACAAAGATGTTTCAAACATTAAAAACAGGCAGTCTCAACAAAGAAATAGAGGGTAAAAAGAAAAACCAAATGGAAATTTTAAAACCGACTTAAAAACAATGAATGGGTTTAATAGAAGAATAAAGAAAACAGATGAAAGAATTGGTGAAATGGAAGATAGAACAATAGAAACTACACAGTTAAAACACAGACAGAAAACAGACCAAAAAAATTGACAGAGTCCTATGAACTTGTGGGCCTATAACAAAATATGTGATAGTCCTGTCATCAAAATCCCAGAAGGAGAAGAGAAAGAAGAGTAGAGAATAAAAAGTACTGGGGTTGAAAACTTCCCACTTAGGGAAAAACACATAACCTGCACATTCTAAAAGCTGATAAAATCCCAAGCATGATGAATCCAAAGAACTTTACACTAGGCGTGCATGCTGGCTTATTCCTGTATTCCCAGCACTCTGGGAGGCCAAGGCAGATAGACTGCCGGAGCTCAGTTCAAAACCAGCCTGAGGGCTCGGCGCCTGTGGCTCAATCGGCTAAGGCGCCAGCCACGTACACCTAAGGTGGCGGGTTCGAATCCCCAGCCCGGGCCCGCCAAACAACAATCATGGCTGCAACCAAAAAATGGCCGGACGTTGTGGTGGGCGCCTGTGGTCACAGCTACTTGGGAGGCGGAGGCGGGAGACTCGCTTGAGCCCAGGAGTTGGAGGTTGCTATGAGCTGTGATGCCATGGCACTCTACCCAGGGGGATAGCTTGAGGCTCCGTCTCAAAACAAAAACAAAAACAAAAACAAAACCAGCCTGAGCAAGAGCAAGAGCCTATCTCTTTAAAAAAAAAAAAAAAAAAAAAAGAGCCAGGCATTGTGGCAGGTGCCTGTAGTCCCAGCTACTTGGGATGCTGAGGCAAAAAAATCACTTGAACCCAAGATTTTGAGGTTGCTATGAGCTGTGATGCCATGCACTCTGCTGAGGGCCACAAAGTAAGACTCTGTCCACCCCCTAAAAAAAACTTTCCACTAAGACACATCATAGTCAAGCCTCTGAATACTAAAGACAACCCTCCTCAAAAAAGAAAAAGAGAAATGCCAGCTTGCATATATCAGTGTGGGAGGAGGCAATTCAAATGATGGGGGGGGGGCAGGTCAAGGTGGCAGACTAGCGACATCTCCGTGCCGGCTACTCATTGTGAGATGGGAAAGTGGACTTCAGCCACTCTGGCTGGGTAATCTGCACAGAAATATCCCTCCTGGGGCACAGTGAAGCAGCAGGAGATTTCAGGAGCCAGTGAAGAGTTCTAGAGCTGAGGAAAACCGATGCCGAAGGCCAGTGCTTGGTATGGGCAGAGGCTGGCCAGTTGGTCAGCTCTCTTGAGGAAGGCTAGGGATGGAAAAGGTCTGTCCTATAATATTTTGATTTTGGACTGGGCTGCTTGCTGGAGCAGCAAGTAGACTCAAGCAGTGTCTGGCAGCCAGGGTTGAGCACCAGGTGGGGAGGTTCCCCAATCAGCTTGGTGGCTGGTGGGGCACCACCATTGTGGGAAGGCCGCTGGCATGGGAAGAACAGTCTGCAAAGTCCTAGTGCATGGCCAGCTCTTGCATGCCTGCTGAGCTCGAGCAGCCACCCTTGGAGTGAGTTGAGCAGCTTCCTGCACCCCCTGGAAGGGACGCTTTGTTGTCAAGGACTCTGTCGGGCAAAACTCCTAGGAAATCTGGTGAGAGCTTTGGGACCCAAATTCCATGGAGACTGAACACTGACAAAGAGAACAGGCCTGGATTTAGGACAAAGAAATCAGTAAGACAAAATCCAATCCCTTTTGCAACTGGAGAGTAGCTTCTGACCCCCGTGATAAAGAAAATCCAGATTGAGAATACACATTCTCAATCTCCTAACACAGCACCACCTGGTGCCCAGGCTATGTATGTGGTATGTACATATACAAACACACACACACACACACACACATATATACATGTGTATTGTTTTACATTTTTTGCAACAGAGTCTCACTATATCTCCATCAGAATGCAGTGGCATCACAGCTCACAGCAACCTCTAACCCCTGGGCTTAAGTGATTCTCTTCCTTCATCCTCCCATGTAGTTGGGACTACTGGCACCCGCCACAATGCCTGGCTATTTTTGGTTGCAGTTGTCATTGTTGTTTAGCAGGCCCAGCCTGGGCTTGAACCTGTCAGCCTTGATGTATGTGGCCAGCGCCCTACTGACTGAGCTATGGGAGCTGCCACTGCTCATTTTTTGCTTCTTGATTTTCAATTTTCTCCTTAATTTTTTTCTTTCTTTTTTTTTTTTTTTTTTTTTGTAAGACAGAGTCTCACTTTGTTGCCCTTTGCAGAGCACTATGGCATCATAGCTAATAGCAATCTCAAACTCCTTGGCTCAAGTGATCTTCTTGCCTCAGTTTTTCATTTTTAGTAGAGACGGGGTCACGCTCTTGCTCAGGCTGGTTTCAAGCTCGTGAGCTCAAGAAGTCCACCTGCCTCTGCCTCCCAGAGTGCTAGGATTATAGGCATGAGTCATCACACTCAGCCTTTTTTCTCTTTTATTGTTGTTATTCTTGTTTAGATTTTTTTTTTTTTTGAGACAGAGCCTCGAGCTGTCACCCTGGGTAGCGTGCCGTGGCAGCATCACAGCTCACAGCAACCTCCAATTCCTGGGCTCAAGGGAGTCTCCTGCCTCAGCCTCCCAAGTAGCTGGGACCACAGGCACCCGCCACAACGTCCTGCTATTTTTTGGTTGCAGCCGTCATTGTTGTTTGGCGGACCTGAGCTGGATTCGAACCCACCACCTTAGGTGTATGTGGCTGGCGCCTTAGCCACTTGAGCCACAGGCGCCGAGCCTCTTGTTTCGATTTTTATTGGTTTGGTTGTATATTTTTTCAGTTTTACTTTTTTTAATAGCAAAGGATCCTCCATTTTTGTTAAGACTTTTTAGCCCTTTTATTCCTTTTTTTCTTTTTTATTTCTCTCCTTTTACTCTCTTTTGGTAGAGATTTTTCAACTGTTTTCACCTTTCCCACATAAATTTCTCATATAGCAGCTAAGATATGCCTTATTTTCTTCTTTATTTTATATAATTATATTTTTGCTTTTTTGTTGATTCTTTTTTTTTTTTTCATTTCTTTTTTCTTCTCTGAGAGCTAGGGAGGGTGTAACAGCATTGATCTGGCTCAAGGAGGCCATGAACTCATAGTCTTGGGTGTCCGTCTAACTTTGGCCTTTGGAAAGAAGGTATTGGTAGGTATCCACTGTGAAATACTCCTGATTTCTTTCTGTGTTTGGTAGAGGTGGGCTCTTGCTTTTCCCCAGCCTGATAAAAGAGCTGCAGATGTGGTCAAAGCACTATGCTGAACACCATCATTTTTCCTATCACTCTCTTTCTCTTTTAGCTGTCCTTTCCTCTCCCCTTCTTCAATTCTTTCCTTCCATCCCCCCTTCTTTTTTTTTTCCTCTTTATCTCTTTTTTCTTTCTCTCTTCTCACTCTTTACTTTTACCTTCTTTTTGGCCTTATACCAAAAGGCCACTTCAACACCTAAGCTCTGAGACAAGGCAATTCCAAACAAAGGAGGTAGTGAGAAGGAAAAAGTAGGAGAAGGAAGTAAACAGAAGAAAACATATGTGAAGAGGAACCAACAGAAAAATTCTGGCAAAAAAAACAGAATACAGCAACCCCCTAAGTGATTATGAGGTAGCTACCACAGAGGATTCCACCTATATAGAATTAATGACAGAAAGGCAATTCAAAATACGGATATGGATGGCAAAAACAATAAAATGAATTGACGAAAAAATGGAAAACCAGAAATGGATAAAAGATATGAAGACTACAGAAAGGCTATGGTAAAGCTTAGGGAATTGAAGCAGTCAATCCGGGAAGTTAAAATGCAGTAGAAAGGGCTCGGCACCTCTGGCTCAAGTGGCTAAGGCACCAGCCACATACGGCTGATCTGGCGGGTTCAGATCCAGCCCAGGCCCACCAAACAACAATGACGGCTGCAACCAAAAAATAGCCAGGCGTTGTAGCAGGTGCCTGTAGTCCCAGCTACTTGGGAGGCTGAGGCAAGAGAATCACTTGAGCCTAGGAGTTGGAGGTTGCTCTGAGCTGTGATGCCATGGCACTCTACCCAGGGTGACAGCTTGAGGCTCTGTCTCAAAAAAAGAAAAAATGCAGTAGAAAGTATTGGTATCAGATTAGACCATGGAGAAGAAATAATCTCAGAGTCAGAGGATAAAACTTTTTGAGCTAACCTGGGCGGTTAAAGAGGCAGAAAAGAAGAGAGAGAAAGCAGAATATATGCTCAGAGAATTACAGGACTTCATGAAGCATTCAAACATGTGAATTATAGGAATCCCTAAAGGGGAAGAAGATGCCCCAAAGGAATGGAAACCCTACTGGATGATACCATAAATGAAAATTTCCGGCTCGGCGCCTGTGGCTCAATCGGCTAAGGCGCCAGCCACGTACACCTAAGGTAGTGGGTTCGAATCCCCTGCCTGGACCCGCCAAACAACAATGATGGCTGCAACCAAAAAATGGCCGGGCGTTGTGGCGGGCGCCTGTGGTCCCAGCTACTTGGGAGGCTGAGACAGGAGACTCGCTTGAGCCCAGGAGTTGGAGGTTGCTATGAGCAGTGATGCCATGGCACTCTACCCAGGGGGATAGCTTGAGGCTCCGTCTCAAAA
>CAUYQV010174679.1:0-21463 GCA_963574575.1 Galagoides demidoff | reverse complement strand
TTTTTTTTTTTTTTTTTTTGAGACAGAGTCTCAAGCTTTCCCCCTGGGTAGAGTGCCATGGCATCACAGCTCATAGCAACCTCCAACTCCTGGGCTCAAGCGAGTCTACTGCCTCAGCCTCCCAAGTAGCTGGGACCACAGGGGCCCGCCACAACGCCCAGCTATTTTTTGGTTGCAGCCATCATTGTTGTTTGGCGGGCCCGGGCTGGGGATTCTAACCCGCCACCTTAGGTGTATGTGGCTGGCGCCTTAGCCGCCTGAGCCACAGGCGCTGAGCCTAGTATGGTTTTAATATAGATCCTTAAGCACCAAATAATTGCAAAAATATATTGCTTACGATAGGACCAGCACTGTCTGTCAAAGGGTTGTACATTGCCTTCAGTTGTCAGGTTATTCCCATTTTACAGATGAAAGATTGAGACATAAATTAAATGATAGATCAAGCTCACAGAGCTGATCATGACAGAGCTGGGAGGTACTTTTATGCAAGAGGTAAGGGGGCTATAGGCATGAGCCACGACGCCTGGCCTTGGAGCTCAAGTTCTAATTCATCCCCGTTACCTTGGGCTTCTTTATCTTCCTCATTCTCCTGCAAATCTGGACTAAGAATACATGCCTCAGCTTATCCTTCAAAGACATTAGGAAACCAGAGAGAGAACAAATGTGCATAGCTTCAGAAGAAATGTGCTAAGGAATCACATATTTTCATCACTCTGATTAATCTGTTATTTTAATGCATAATAGTGATTAATATTGTCCACAAACAACTCGGGATAGAAATGTCATGACTTCAGCAAATGTGTAGAGTGCCTGTGTGTTTTAAAAATGTTTTCAAACATATTAGATTAAATTATAATCTTTTCAATTGTCCTATGAAGTAAGTAAGCAGGGTGGCTATGATTCATTGTCATTTTTACAGATGTGGTAACTGAGGCTCAAGTAATCTGCTTAGCAAATGCTGGATGTGAGTATGAAATTCCAGTCTTCCAACTCCCAGTTTAGGCTGCTTTCCAATGCCCCTAGCAAGGGGAATTAAGTCTTAACCCTTGCTAAATTTCTTGGCAAAATCCCAGAAGCAAAAGTATAGATTTTATAATACTGTCTGAACACAGTCCGCAATCCATAGTAACTGTGCATTTCTAAAACTTTTTAAAATTCACCTCTAAATTTGCCTCTTGCTTTGACCCCTCCATATAGAACTTGCCTCGTCTTCTGCAGTAATCCCATGGGGCTCGGCATGTGCCCCCTGGAATTCCAGGGATTGCATCATAATTAGCAATATATCTACATGTCTGTCTCCCAGTCTCTCCTCCTCCGCTCCCCCCTGCACACCCCCAGGGACAGTGAGGCAAGGTCTATGGCTCCAGCACCTACCATTTTTCTAGACATAAGAAAAGCTCAAGGAGTATCTTCATGTAAAGACTCCTGTATATCCACAGCCAGCAGAGATTTACCTGCGATCTCTCTCTTTAAAAGTCATTTGGATTTATTTCTTTTTAGTTGTCTTCAATAGCTTAATGACTCCTCCTCCCCCAGTCTTCCAAGGGATGCCCTGATCTCTCTCAGGGCTGAGCTCAGGGCTGCTTGGTGAACAGCAAGGGTATTCATTTCCTACTGCTACTGGACAAATCACCACGATTCAGTGTGTTATAGCAGCATAAATGTATTAGCTCATCTTGTGTAGGTCAGAAGTCAGGTTAGCTCAGCTGGTTTCTCTGTTGCAGATTTCACAAGGCCATAAGCTTAAGTGTTGACAGCGTGGGCTCTTACCCAGAGGCTCATTCAGATTGCAGGACAGTTCAGTTTCTTGAAGCTCTTGGACTGAGGTCTCCATTTCCCTGCTGGCTGCCAGCTGGGGGCCTCCATTAGCTTTCAGAGGCCTCTTTTCACCTTGCATCTGGGCAGTCTCAGAGCCAGCAATAGCGTGTTACATCCATCTCACACTTGAAAGCTACTGGATTTCCTCTTCTGCTACGTGTCTGACTCTAGCAGGAAAAATTAGTCTGTTGCTGAGAACTCAAGTGATGAGATTGGGCCCATCTGGCTAATCTGGGATAATCCCTGCACCTCAAGGAGGCCAAGGCGGGTGAATTGCCTGAGCTCAGGAGTTCGAGACCAGCCTGGGCACAAGCGATGCCCTGCCTCTATTAAAGATAGAAAAACTAGGCAGGCGTGGTGATGCAAGCCTGGAGTCCTAGCTACTCGGGAGGCTAAAGCAAGAGGGTCGCTTGAGCCCAAGAGTTTGAAGTTGCTATGAGCTATGATGTCAGGGTGACAGAACGAGACTCTGTCTCTAAAAACAAACAAACAAAAGATCCATAACCTTAATTATAGTAAGTACCTCTTGCCACGTAGGATAACATAGGCACAGGATGCTAATCCTAATGGAACAGTCGCTCTGGGCTCCCCTTGGCAGAGGCTCCTACCTAAAACCTCGGGGAGAGCGGAGCACTGCTGTGTAACAGCCCCTTCTCTGGACACATGCAGGCCAGGGTGGAATGGCGGCCAGTGCTGCAGCAGAGCCCCCACACGCCTCCATCCTGGGGTAAGGAGCAGCGACATTCATTGGCCTGCTATCGGGCTCAGGGCTCCTTAGGAGAACTAGGTTTAAACTCTGCTTCCGCTGATTTTAGTCTGTGGTCACCATTTATTTTCTTTTGAGCTTCCTCTTAGTTGAGAGATCTGCTAAAGATTTTCTTGATTTTTTTTTTCTCATGGAAAATAATTAATTCTGCTTTGACAGAAGACAGTTACTCTTCTTTGCAATTATTTCTCCCAAAAGTCTTTAGTCATCTTCATGTAGAAGTTGTGTTTCCAATTTATACAGATGATGTAGTTCTACATTTTAAAAAGTTTCTTCTCTATTTCTGAGAGGTAAACTACATTCTCAATTGATTTTCTGCTGTTTTATTGCATGTTCTTGATGTCGTGTAGTTAGTATTTGAAATTTCAGCCAAAACTTTTGAATCTCCCCGGCAAGCAGTGAATTTGCAGACCGCTTGCTTACTTGCTTAGAGACTTTTCGTTTGACCTGTAAGCACTTCATTCATCGTATTTTCTTCACATAATTAAAAAATAACCTTCTCCATTTACTGATTCGGTCTTTTTGTCTCATGCCAAGTTGCCGTCCTCCATGCCATCTGGTGCATACAGCCAGCAAATTTATCATCTTTGTCAGTTTTGCTCAGAGATTGTAACTGGCTTCCTCTGTCATTCACAACCAGTTTCATTAGTGTGTTTGAGTTTTCAAAATTTTTTTTTCTGTTCTTTGATTCCTGAACTCTTTCCATTCATTCAGAGCTTCTTGGGAAACTCTTTTTAGGTTTTCCTGAAAGTGAGCATTTTTATCCAAACCACCCATTCTTTCCCTCTGAACTTGTTCTACATGCTTCTGAGATATCTTGGTGCTCTTGTATCTTGCAGTGGCCATGTCTGTTCTTGAGGGCATGCCTTCATCAGTCCATGAAATAAAAGTTGATAGGTCTTGCTATGTGGAAAAGGTCTGCGGCATCCTCAAGTGAAAAGATGGACTCATTCAGATTTTTGTCAAGTGCTGCCAAACACGGTGGTCATAACTTCAGAGAAATGGTGCCCATTGGGGGGTGACTTGAGGGCTTCCCAATCTGTCTTAATCAAGTCTATCCACTCATTGCTTTTATCATATTCTTTGACCCAGGTAGAAAATCTTTAGGCTAGCTCTTTCCTCCCTCTTAAAAACGTCTTAGTTCTTTATTATACAAACAATCATAGCAACAGATACCAGAACCTGTGGGAAGCTTAAAAAGATTTGAGTGTTGTCTCTAGCATTCAGACAACAACAGAACACTGCACAGAAGCCAGGATGGCTAGAAGATGCTTTTGTGGGGCTCAGTAGGCCCCCGCGGCTCCCACTGGTCTTGCAGTTCTGCCTCTGGTTACCAGTTTTCTCTGAGGCACGACCCCAGCTGCACTGAACCTTGCTGAGTGTTCTGTCTCTGATCCAAACAGATGCCCAGCAACCAGAGCAGACCATCAGAGGGGCTGGGAGAAAGGGAGACTGGGCTCTATAAAACAGTGCTCGGTAACTTTGCTCTGCTCACTGCACAGATGGAAAGATATTTGTAAAATGTACTAGGGAAAAATGGAAAAGGTTGGCTGTAGCCTGAGGAACCAACCTGTGAACTCTGGTTGATCTAGGCTCCCCTTGACCCTACTTAAAACCTGGGAGAGAGCGAGGCAGTGCTGTGTAACTACCCATTCTCTGGACACATGCAGGCCAGGGTAGAATGGTGGCCCATGCCGCAGCGGACCCCACCTCACCCCCATCCTCACGCCTTCATCCTGGGGTAAGGCTCATTCTTCTCTTGATTTGAAGTTTCCTTCTGCAGCCTGGACCCTGATCTGCCTACCAATGTCACAGGGGCTCTCCCTTCCCTGAGGACCCCCTCTTTCTTTTATATTTGGTCAGTGTAGGCAGGCCAGGCAGAGGACTAAATAGCTAGCTTCATCAAAGGCAGTCAGTTATTGAATTGGGTTTCCATTGTAAGAATTCAGGAGGAATTTACAGGAATTGGCAGTGTCTTAACATTTCATGTGTTTTCCATGATGGTAGTTTGTCTCTATTCAAAGTAAGCATTTCTGGAGAGACTTTCTTCCATGGGTAACTTTTTCCATTTGTGGCCCTGCCATCTTTAGTGTGTGCCTCCCAGAGGTGCCCCAGAGATGCTCCAGTCCCCCTCACCATCTTCAGGATACCCTTGTGGAGCACTGCTGAAGCAGGGCACATCCTTTTTCAGCTGAATCTACCACCTTTTATTGTTTTTATACAACATCTCACTCTGCTAGTATCTCTGACAGACGTGGGTCCAGAGTTCACTGTCCATCCCACAGGGCTCTGCCATGAATGACTTGTCCTCAGTATCTTTACTCATCAAGGAAATATTAGTGGTGGGGACTAGTCTGGAGGTTCTGAAAGACACCAGGGTTTGGGCTGCAATTGTCCTGCACCCAGGGGTCCCTCTGTCTGTCTCCATTCCTAAGGTGGAAAAAGCCCTCTGGGTGTCTATGGGTAGGTGCCACCTCAGGTTCCCCATGTCTCTGGGAACACAGCTGCCCACAAGAGGCAGTTAAAACAATGAACATTACCCAATAACTCAATTAGCCCTTATGTAAGGTCAGGTGATGGAATCAGAATGGCTCTTATTCTCAGAATGCAAGCATGTAGCAACATGATGCCCTATGTATTGCACTTCTATACATGGAAAGTATATGTATACGCACACCCAAAAGATATGTGTCTATGTGTGCGTGTGTGTTTAATAAGCACTGAAAAAATGCTTACTAGCTAAATGCTAGAACTAGTCCTAACCTGTTTCTGAAGATTTGGCAATTACAGAGAGAAGGCATGTAATTTTAAACAATTTAATAGAGAAGTAGCTATAAAGATATCAATCTTCTGAGTTTTTTTTTCCAAAATGTAAACGTTTGCATAGCTCCTTTTACCTGCAGTGTTAACTAAGTAATTAAATTTTTGGCTTCCAGCTGGTGTAGAAAAGTCCTAGTTATCATGGTTGTGTTTTTTATGATGGACACCTCTGAGGATTCAAAATGCTTTGTATGTAGTAGGTGGTCAGTATTTATTAATTCAATATATGAGGGATATTGGAATAAACTGGCAAGCAGTAAGTCATGATTGTTTTGTTATTTCATTCACTCATTCATCTGTTCACTTATTTCACAAAAAAATATTGATCTCCTACTACACTTCACGCATTCCTTTAGACCAGTGTTTTTCCACTTTTTTTTTTTTTTTTATCTCACAGCACACTTAAACATCTAGGTAATCTTCCACAGCACCCTTAAATTATGTTGATTAAAAAAAGAATAAAAATATATATACTTACTGTGCTTTGAACTTCTTTCAAAACTAATTTAATAAATGGCCACTAAAAATTTTCACAGCACATCTAGGATCCTCTCATGGCACACCAGTGTATTATGGCATGCTGGTTGAAAATCACTGCTGTAGTCTTTCTACCAAACTTGCCAAAAATCTGATGGGCAAAATGGTGTTCCTTTCAATACATCCCAGAATATCTTAGCTGTTAATTAGTGTCATTAATACTATGTGTCATGAATTGAATAGATGGATCAATGTGAATGTGAGAAGGCTTGAAACCATGAGGGAAGTTTGGAGTTACTGTGAGAGTTTAAAGAAAACGTAAAGAAACTCTGGGACATCTGGTTGATACGATCAAAACCGAGACTGTGGCATCAGCTGGTTTCTGTTTGGAGCTAGTATAGTTTGTTTACAGGGTTATGGGGCTTGGAGAAGTTTAAGAGAAGTATTGCTGCCATGTAGAATTGTCTAGCTATTATGTCTTCAGTGGGATGTTACCACTTAAGTACTAACTCAGATCAAAGGTTGACCACCTCTTGTTGGTTACAGTTCTTTTGCTAGTTTGGAAGGGTGAGGTGGAAGCAAAAGGCTGTGAGGATGTCTTGAACGGCAATACGATTCTATTTCCTGATATGTTGTTTAATTGTAAATGATGATGCACTTGAGTCCGTGCCAGGTTGGCCATGGGCAAGGCTGGAACGAGACTAGAAACCACACTTAATCTAAATGGTCAGGGCTGAGCTAGACCAGAGTTGAGCGGGCATTTTGAGTTACAAAGCAAGTCTCTCTTTACTGATGTTCTATACCTTTTCTTTTACTAGTCTTCAATCTATTTAAAGACTTTTCCGATTATTTGTCATTTTATTGTTTTTGTCATATATAGCTGCATCATCATGAAAACTACATAGAGAAAAAAAAAACCAACCAAACACTCCAATCATCACAAAAAGGATACTTCAAAACTGCCCACACTGAATCATTGACTAAGCCCGCACTGAATGCAACTTTATTGATGGTGTGAGGTTACAAAATAACACTCCATACAGTTCTGTTTGCTGTTCACCATATAGTACCAGAATGTTTTAAGATAACAAAAGTATTTTTTTCCCCAAATTTGCTGAATAAATGCTTGTTTTAGGAATACCCAAGATAAGAATTTTATTTCAAATTCCTCTGAGAGGGATATTACCCAGTGTTTACCCTCTGAATGTCTCGGAGGGTAAAGTTTTGATATTTTAGAGTCTTTAGTTTTCATAATTACTCATGAAGGAGGAAATTGTGCAATATTTTGCATTAGTATGAAAAGAAATACTGAGAGGTAATTCCTTTACTGCTGCCTTGAGCTAGAGAATAGTGGCTGGGATGGGGCTCTAACTCATTCATAGATTACGCAAATTCATATGGTTGCAACTAAGGGAAAAACAAATGAAGTGATTTTAGTTTCTCTTATCTGGTAACTTGGAAAAATTCTGAAGACTCTTGGCCAGGGCAACCAACGACAACAAAGAAAAATGACCTCCTGTATTTATATATTTCCTATTTCCAAGTAAACTTCTATTTACATGAATGCCTGTAAAATGCACTTACTGCCTTAAACCACAGAACCACTCAGTACTCACTTCCTTATTACCTCAACTCTACCTCCTCACTCACAGCACTCCACTACCATCTAATCATTATTTTAAATTATGTTAATCTGTACCTTCGCTGACCTCCTATTCACAGCCATTTTTACAATACAGGAAGTAGAAATAAAACTCATTCAATGCGCTGAAAGCAACGAGTACACCAGGGATGGCAGCTCGGCACCAGGAGCCTATCTAAACGTGCACAGACTATATAAACGTCTGGCTTCCTGGAGACTTTCTTATCAGGTCTTCAGCCCATTCAGAAAAAGGGAGCTGGAGTTTTATTATTTCAGCTGCTGGGTAACGTGCTATTTCTCTGATACATTGAATGAGTGCTTTTATTTAACCATAAGACTTAGGCATTATAAGAATAACAAGTCCTTTAAAGAAAAAAAAAAAAAAGGAAGCATATGGTTGGATCCTAAGACCTGGGAGTGTAATTAATGTAAGCTTAAAACATAATAAAAATTTTCCATTGGGAAACATGGAGTACCTATCGTGTTTTCTAAGAGCAACTGCTTCAGTAGTTGGGTTGAAGAATATGTTTCATTTGCACCTCAAAGGTGATACACATTGTTTTGATTCTGCATACTCTGTGTCTTTCTTTCTTTTTTTTTTTTTTGAGACAGCCTCAAGCTGTCCCCTTGGGTAGAGTGCCATGACATCACAGCTCACAGCAACCTCCAACTCCTGGGCTCAAGCGAGTCTCCTGCCTCAGCCTCCCAAGTAGCTGGGACCACAGGCGCCCGCCACAACACCCAGCTATTTTTTTTTTAGTTGCAGCCATCATTGTTGTTTGGCAGGCCCGGGCTTATGTGTATGTGGCTGGCGCCTTAGCCATTTGAGCCACAGGCACTGAGCCTACTCTGTGTCTTTCAATTAGCAGTGCCAGATATTTGAGGTTATAAAACTGTCACTAGCTTTTACGTTCCATGCTCCCCACTAATGTGTTAGGACAGAAGTTCCACATTCCAAATTCATGAGTCTTTCTTGACTTAACTGTTAAAAGCAGAAGACAGACAGCAATGTATCCGGGATTCTGGTAAGCTCAAATGTCTGTATTTTCTGAGTCTTCAGATAAATGATGCAGAAAATGCATTAAATGGTAATTTTAAATGATTTATTCAGCTCTAAGGTGTTCCAGTTTCATCTCCAGAAAGCCACTGTCAAGTTTTGCACAACCTAACATATCAAATCCCAATAGATGAAAAATCCTCTAGTTTCAGTACCTTTCCTCATCCTTCCATTATACAATGTTACAATTGGTTATTTCTTTCAGTTGTTTCTTATTTCATTTCAAGCTCTAGATCCTCCTCTTTACATAATTCTTCTAAGATTTCAAGGGGAGACATATCTATTAGTGTGCACCAGGAATTGCATCTATTTGCTCACTTGTGATCTCTAATTCATAATAAAGCATTTTTTTCCTTTCAAGATTAACACCATAGACTTTTCAGTTGTATACGTGTATGTGTGTGTGCACGTGTGTGTATACAGATATGCACACATATAGACATATACCAAGGTAATGAACCACATACACACATACCAAGGTAAAAGATGTTCAGTAAACCTCACATAGGCTTTGCAAGTTGGGTCCAAAATGATAAAAAATGACAAGGTAATTTTACCAAGGCTGCTGCCAAGACAAAAGGTTATATGCTTGTACAAATTGCATCATTGGTAAATTAACTTGGTGCATAAAATAGCAGTTTCTTACAAAGCTTTATTTTCCAGCCTGAGCATATAAGGACTCAAAAGAGCAGGTGCCTTTAGATCTGCCTTATACTTGGTGAAACTCCTCATTCTCTGCATGGGTAAGAAAATAGCCCAGGGCTTTTGCATTAATGATGTATTGTTCTTAATTTATACTGTTTATAGCCTTTATCTGGGTGTTACCATTAAATATCCAGACATTGAAGTTTTCATAAGGGGTAATAATATAAAATTGTTCCACAAAGTGTACTATATGAACCACTTTTCACAGTTTGAACAAAATACTTTAGATATAAATATCGTAATTCCAGCAATAACCCATCTACATAAGGTGGGAGAGGATAGGATTAAGGAAAATCAAGTTACATTTCCACATACCTTATAACCTTTAAATAGTTTATTTTTCAAAACCCAATTGCACATAACCCATAACTGGTAGGCCGCTTCCTCTCCAAAACAAATAAGCTATCAAAGAATAAAATGATAAATTACAATAAAGGAAAAGATGTATCATTTACTACAATCATTCTCTTTCCCCAAAAGTTGGCTAGCACGTAAGAAAAAAATGATATCAAGTGGATATACTCTGATTTACGAAGCTAATGGGAGCAGATGAGGGTAACAAAAATAGGACAGAATGGGCATATATTCTTTTAATATTTCTATGTGAAATGAATGTGTTAGATTTTTAACTAAAATTAAAAGGACTGATACACAATGGGAAACAAAGGCATTTACTACCATCAGGAGAACCCGTTCATCCAGTTATTGCCAAATCCAAGAATTCTAAATGTTTCCTTCATTCCTATCATATAAAAGAGTGGACAAATCAAATTGTCATTATTGGCTGTACAACTTTCAGGCTATTTTATGCCTTAAGTTAATGATCCTTAAGGAAATAGTTTTAGTTGGTGATCTTCCCAGTGCTTACATTAGGTCAAGATTGCCTTGAACCATGTTGGTTTAAGACAAGGGTCCCAGGATACTCAAAATTTTTTGAATAGAGAACAAGGGATAAAATGTGAATGCTTCTAGGAGAAAAAACAAAATGACTTACATTTACACTATAATTAAAGAACTAATGTCAGTTTCTCCTGAGAGCAGGATACCCCCCTTCCTAGTAGAGCGCGGTAGTGTCACAGCTCACAGCAATCTCAAACTCTTGGGCTAATGTGATTCTCTTGCCTCAGCCTCCCATGTAGCTGGGACTACAGGCGCCCGCCACAACACCCAGCTGTTTTTTGGTTGCAGTTGTTATTGTTGTTTAGCAGGCCCGGGCACAAACCCACAAACTTCGGCGTATGTGGCCAGCACCCTACCCGCTGAGCTACAGACACCGAGCCCAGGATTTTTTTTTTTTTTTAATAGCAGATACCCTGGGGGCCTGAGGCATGGAGGAAGAGGGGTAACTATGCTATCACAAAGGTATCAACTTGACAGTCCCTGTGAGGTATCCCTATTCCTTTTCGGTCAGATTTTAAGTTCTATGACTTTGTCACGGGATATCTTTCAAAATTCTTTACTCAGCCAAGTATGGGGGAAAAACTGTTGAGACTCAGAATTAAATCTTAAGTCTACACGGTTATAGACAATTTCCATTTTTAAATATATAAAACCTATAAATGAGCATTTTCAACTCCTAAAGATAAAAAAGGAGAAGGAAATAAACTTTTGAACGTGAAATCGCTTACTCACAGAAGCCTCAGTGTACCAAGTGTAGAGGAAAAAATCTCAAATGTGGGTGTAACCGCTATCCATGAGGAAGCATGCCAGGTTGGGTGAGGGCCTACGACGAACTCCGTCTGCCACCCAGTGGCCGCTGCAATAAATTCTATTTCTTTTGTTGGCTATGGCACAGTATTTTGCTTTAAAAAAAAAAAAAAGAAAGAAAGAAAAAGACACAGAGGTAGATTATGCCATACCAGGAATTTAAAACCATTAAGACATACGCCCTGATGCTTTTCAAACTACAATCAGCGTAGTAAATGTTACATATTTTCCTTTTCGCGAACTCAGAGGTTAACCTTGTGAATTACGTGTTCTTCCTGTGTCCAGGCATCTACCTGGGATCAGATACTGACTGGCACAGAAGACACCGAACTGGCCCGGGATTCCCGAGTCACGCTGTTGGGCATGGAGAGGGTGCAGCAGGACACGCCCACGGTGGCCTCGGGCAGCTCGTCGTCCTCCGTCCACTCGTTGAGCTCGGCGTTGAAGCACTGGATGCACTTCTTGTACTTCTTCTCGCCCTCGTTCCAGCCCCCCACCAGGTAGGCGCGCCCGTGCAGCGCCGAGGCGCCCGCCGTGCTCACGCCCACCAGCAGGGGCGCCGCGTAGCTCCACTGGCCGGTGGCGGGGCTGTAGCACTCCACCGTCAGCACGTCCACGCGCTCGCCGCGCGGCCCCACCTGGCTGCCCCCCATCACGTACACCCTGTCGCCCAGCGTGACCGCGCAGTGCCAGCCTCGGGGCGTGCTCAGGTTCGGCAGCTCCTGCCACGAGTCGGTGCCCGGGTCGAAGGCGCACACCGAGCGCGAGTAGGCGTTGGCGATGTAGCCGCCGGTCACCAGCACGCGGCCGTCGGCGACGGCGCTGGCGTGGCAGCAGCGCGCCACCTCCAGGGGCGTCTTGGGCTGCCACTGGTTGGTGGAGGGCACGTAGCACTCCAGCGAGGCCAGGCTGCCCTCGCCGTTGCGGCCGCCCACGGCGTACAGCAGCCCGTTGAATACGCTCAGGCTGAAGTGCGTGCGCTTCTGGTTCATGTTGGCCAGGTGGATCCAGGTGTTGAAGCGGGGATCATATCTAGAAATGACATAGGAAGTGTGACAGCTTCGTTGGAGGCAGCCAGGGAATCTATATTACTCCCGCAAATCTTAACATGTGAATCCCTATCCTAGGTGCGCGAGCAGGAGAGGGATCTATCGCATCTCCTCACTTGGGAGCCGGTGTTTCTCTCAGCCAGTAAAAATGGGTGACTCTGGGAAAAGGTTCGGCGGGCAGGGCCCAAACCCCTCCCCGATTATGAGACCGTTCTCTTTATTGGGCCATTTGGAGAAGAGCCCACAGAGACCGAGCTTCTATCCCCTTTCCTCCATATTCAAACATCTACCATACGGTAGGATTTGTGAGATGTGCACGTGGGGAAAGCTGCGCATTTGTGCTAATTAGAGGAGGGGACACGCTACGTTTAAAGTCAGATCTACACATCTTCAGACACCAACCATCCCCAGCTCACTCTGACTGCTTACTGAACCTAGTGGTTGACTGGATTCCTCCACTGCTCACAAACCCCAATTCCTCCTACACCTGTCTCGGCCATTGCCATAGCAGAGCCAAACCACCAATGGAATTCATGCATAAAAGCATCAACTAAGGCTTAACTTCTGATACTTTTCTGTTTTCCAGCCCTTATCACAGACAAAAATTTTTAGTTTTAGTTTAGTTTATAGTTTAAGGACATATATATTTTTTTCAGTGCCGGGAACTATTATTTTATAAGCACTAAAATCAATATTACAAAAACAGCAACTTAAATAGGTGGATTGTCAGTAGAAGAAAAACAAGCAATGACAGAGAACCGACGCTTTCCTGTTTACACCGCTCAGAAGCATTGTAATTGCAGAACTCACACCTGCAGGTTGAGGCTCATCTTTGTCTCATTTAACCTCCCAAATCAAAACTTTAACTACGGTTATAACTTAACTAAAAATCAATTTCTGTTCCTTTAAATGATACATACACGCACACAGTGAAACGAAGAATGTTTTCATGAACTCTACACATTTTCAATCTGGTTCATTAGTTGTGTTTGCTTTTGTACTAGCATGACTTTCTAAACATTTCATATATGTTTCATAATTTTTATCATAAATATATAAAATAATATGGCATTTCAAAATATTGAATGTTTCTGTTATTCAGTATTCAAATAAATATTTTACCTTAACTAGCTAACACATTTTTAGTGATATCATTCTACTGCATTTGCCAATGATGAATCTGACAGTTGTCGGTGGCAGTCACTTAAAAGAAATTTCGTATTGTTTTATTCTTTCCTAGCACGTTACAGACTAAATTTGTATCCAGCTTCTTTCAAAAGACAGTGTATCTCGAAGAGTAGTCAACTAGGAATGAGTAAATGTGAATTGCCACTCACTAGTGTTAAAATTTCTCCGGGGATCAGGTTTCTCATATGTAAAATCAGAACGATCTTATCTTCCCCGTCCACCTCAAAGGCTTGTTTCAGAAATCTCGAGCACAGAATATACATGAATGCTCTTAATATAATATAAGGTGCTGTACATAGGTAGGGTGGCATTATTATTATCATTGATTTCTTCAGACAATGAACTTACAAGTATAATTAATTTACTTCTATGCAAGGCCAGTTGCCCTATAATATTGAGCCATTTCAGTTCCTAACAAAAAAATCAAATACCTGCAGAAATTGCTGACTGCGTGCTTGGCTTGATTTCGCGCATCATTCTGGTCTTCTCCTCCTGCCACATAAAGAAACCCATCCATCACAGCCACACACTGATTAAAACTCTTGGCTGGCATTTCTGTAAGCTTGCTCCATCCATTTTCAGGGTCTCTATATAAGATGTCTCTACTAAGGGACTTCTCAGTAAGTCCTGGGCGTCCCCCGACAGTGACAAGGACTCGGCATCCGCCTCGGATTCTCGTTCGCCTAGACTGCAGTGTGTTTTGATGATACGGCAGTAAGTGGTAGTTCATAGCATCGACAAGAAGTTTGTGACAGTCAGCATCTTGCATCATTCTTGGTACAGATTGAACATAATTAACCAGGTCTTGCGCAGAGATGGTACCAAAGCGAATGTTGCTCAAAAGATCTGCAGCGTATTTCACTCTCTTTTGGTCAAATTCTAACCATTTCATTGCAATCTGGAATGCTACTATCTCAGAAGGCAACTGTAAGTCGTCATCTATAAGAAGTTCATTAATTTGTTCAAATGTAAGCTTCATAAACTGATCTGATTCTGCAAATTCAAGGAAGTTATCCCGGATAAATTTCTGGGCCGCTGCTTTAGCGTTTTTCAGGGAGTATGTTTCCGCAATGTTAACAACATACATGCAATTCTCAACACTTATCTCCCGTATCAGAAAATCGCTGCACATCTTTACAAGAGTGTGGATCTGAAGATAAACAGCAGCAGAAACGATGCTTCCTATTGTATACAAGGAGAGAGTCAGCTTTCCAGTGTAGGCATATGCAATGACAGTAGCCAGGCCTAGTGGTGAGATGTCATTAAGGTCCACCCTCTGAGTTGAAGGGTCTTTTTTTAGGATGTTGTAAAAATACTCGCTGCATGAAGCCATCACTGACTTATGAACATCAAAGGATTTGGTTTTGGTACCAATGACTAAGTCACAGAGGAAGCTCTCCTGCCGCATTTTACTTAAACCTTCCAAGAGGTTGGGGCCATAAGAAGCATCTGTTAATTCAGAAGAAATGCAGCTGAGGCCATTACCTCCCTCTAGGAGCCCATTCAAAGCATTCAGTTTGTTTAGGGGGCTGTCTTCGACAATTATAGTCATCTCATTGATGTCTCCTTTGTTCTTTTTGACAATCTTCTTTTTGGGAGCCATGTTGGCAAACACACTGTCACAGGCAAAAGCCTGTTAAAAAAGAAAAAGAGAAAGGTATGATTTTAATTGTGTTTTTGACTTGGAAATACTACATTGAGAACCTCTTCTTTTTCATAAGATAATTTTTTTAATGGCATAAAGTATATTCTCAAAAATAGATTTAAAGACTTACATTAAACCATATTTTATTGCAATTTACTTGTGTCAAGTATTGAAGACAGTTCTAGAAAGGTATGTGCTACCAGATGAGATCTCTCAGTAGATATATTGCCAAGTAATTATCATACAACAGAAATGACTAAATTTCCTCTGATTCAGCTGTATAATAATCACAAAATAGTAATTAAATATCATTTGAGGGCCCTAATTTACTCTTATGAAAAAGTGAACTATAACCACTCTGAAGGTTTTCTTCAATAAAAGACTAAAATTCTGGAATCCATATAAAATGTAAGAGATATTATGGAAAGAGGATTTTATTCACAGTAGCCATGAAATTTATTATATTTTAAGAGACTTAAGTACTTGACTCGGATTTAGTGAGACCCATATGGTAAGCACTGTAGGATTTTGCCAGAGGATTTAAAACGAGGGACTCTACATTCTTACATGGAGGAATGGATGTCAATTCAGTGAAATTTTAGATATGCTCTATATAAGATCTTTTTTTCTTTTTGGAACTGAATAAAATAATTCCATAGTTAAACTGAGGGAGTAGGTATAAAAGAACATCTAGGAATTAAAAATAAGAGACTAGTGAAGGTAGGACTACCACATTAAAAAATTACAGGAATTAAAAATGTGTAATAATATATATACACACACACACATATATAAAAAAATACAGGGTGGCCATAAAGTTCATGTGCAAATTAAAAATCACACGTGAACTTCATAGCCACCTTATATATGTGTGAATATATATTTACATATAAGTAAGTATAGCTTATATACTTATAACATAAATGTATATTATATATACGCACATTTCTAATAAAATAAAGGTTAGACACTCATACATGTGTGTATAGGTATACATAATACATCATTTCTCAGCCTTTTGGCTAAAATAAAGTGACACATATGGTATATCTACATATATGTATACATATGGTGTAGACATGTACTATGCATATATCATTTTTTATATACAAATATTTTTTAACATTTTTAACAGTTGACTGCCATCATACTTTAAGTTTTAACAAGTCAATAAGAAAAAAGATAATCTAATTTAAAAGTGGATGAAGACTATAAATAGGGAGTTCACAGAAAATAAAATACAGTAGTCAATTAAATAAATACATTTTTAAAACTGAACTGAATCATAATTAGAGGACCATCAACTGAAATTCAGAGATCTTTTTTTATTAGTTTATTTATGTTTTTGAAATAAACTGTTTTTATTTAGTAATGATATAATCATGAATATGGAGAAAATCCTAAACGATGGTTACTAGAATTAAGAATGAAATTTAATAAGGTCATATGATAAAAGATCAATGCAAAAACATCAAATTTGCTTCTATATCTATAATAACAATATTTGGACCATAGAATTTAAAAATAACATTAACACAGTATTAAACATTATATAATTGGGGACAATTTTATCAAAGGCATAAAGGCCTTTATTCTAAATACTAAAAAATATTGCTGAGAGATGTTAATGAAGACCTAATTTAATTTAGATGTATACCATATTTATGAACACTACTAAGATGTTTCTGGTCTCTTTTTTAAATTTCAAATTAAGACGAGGTAAATTTCAGGTTGTAGTTGAGCCCTTCACCCAGGGCCCCTCACATTGCGCACATTAGGTGAGATCCCACCAATTGCCCTCTCCCCCAGCACATCTTTCCTCCCCATTGCTAAACTATATTTGTGTTTTATCATTCCCTTTTAGAGGATCTGTAGATTCAGAAAAATTCTAAGCAACATCCAAGCAGAGGTTGATTCCATAATTAATGTCAAAAGGAAAAAGACATTGGTCAGCCAACATAGTTTTTCAAAGGAGAACAAATCTGAATAATTTATACCACCTTACTGTGAAAATTATCAGTTATCATAATCAAGGAAATATGGCATTTCTGTATAAAAAGACAGGTGAGTAGAGCCGAAGAGGGTCTATAGAAAGAGATCCTGGGATGTATGTGGGAATAACTTTCCACAATGTTATAAGGGAATGAAGAAAAGAATAGTATTTTAAATAAATTGTGCTAGAAAAAAATTGGTATGTTCAGGGGAAAAGAAGATTCTCAAACTTTACAGCACATGGTAGAAAAACCACTAGCTTAAGTGGATCTTAGATCTAAATGTAAAACCTAAAACTATTGAACATTGAGTAAGAAAATAAGAAAACATTCTCACCACCTTAGTGCAGACAAAGATAGCCTGCACACGAAACAGTAAGAAGTAACCATCAAAAAAGAAAAACACTGAATTGGACTTCAAAATTTAAGACTTATTTCCTAGAAATTTTGCTATTAAGAACATTAAAAGGAGGAGACCAACTGTGCAAAAATATTCATACTTTCTATATTGAACCTGACTTTCACCCAGAATTGATAAGTTGATAAAGAACTCTTACTATTCAAATGGTGGGATCACACCTATGGTGCATAATGCAAGGGTGCATGTTGGATCCATTAGTACGGAGTATCAATGTCTTAACATGATAATTAAATAAATGAGATGAGGTATATGTTAACTAGTGTGATGTAAGCATTCCTACTTCTATATGAAATCAGCACATTGTACCCCATAAATGCATTAATGTATACATAAAAAAAAATTAAAAAAGAATTCTTACTATTCAATATAAAATGCCAAATTATTTCCCCCCCACAGTAAATGATTTGAACCAACATTTCACAAAGATGATGGTCATTTGCTACATCCAAAGATAATACCACAACAGTTTTCATTTTTTGAACCAGAATATTTATAACTGTTATCTTTTATCAGTCCCCCCATGGCACCATGTATGGGGGGGTATGCATCTTAGTTTTAGTTTCCCAGGTCCAAATATAGAGGAAATTTCTGGTGCAGGAAGCACACAGCTTCATCCATATCTGATGCAGAAGTAGATGATTTTGATGCTACGATTATGGACTTGAACTGATAGATGATGAGATTTAAATTTACATGATATGATTTGGGATTTATGAAGGTTCTATATTGGGATGAGAACTCTAATAAGCTTGGGAGAGGGTATTTTCTGCTTTGGAGGGTAGTGAATCATTGGGACTCAGGGGATAGATAGGGTTAGGCAGAGTTCTAAAACAGACCCCAAGATCTCCTTCCCCCTGTATCTGGTATAATTTTCTTCCCTTGAATGAGAGCAGGACTAATGAATATGATGGAACATTGTTTCTCAAATCATGTTTCGTTACATTTTCTTTTTTGGATCTGAGAGCCTTTTTAAAGGCTTTGTATAAATTTGCTTAATAGATGTTTATAAGTTTTTAAAGATTCATCATATCAGATATTTGTGAGGTATTCTTTGTACATTGTTGTTGGGAGTAAAACTAATACAGTCTTTTAAATGATAATTTGGTAGTTTATAAAAAAATAAAAATAATGTTTACCCTTTGACCCTAAATTTTAAAGCTAGGCATATGCCTCCTAGACATATATTTATATATAGATAGATTTATAAAAATGCTCACATATCAAGGATAGCAACCATTTTCCCATGATCAATACTATGAATATTTGAATAAGTTCTGTGTGTATGATTTTTAGGGGGTCCAGAGTAGGGGGACAGAGTCTCACTCTATTGCCTGGGCTGGAGTGCTATGGCGTCAACCTAGCTCACAGCAACCTCAAACTCCTGGCCTCAAATAATCCTTCTGTCTCAGCCTCCCCAGTAGCTGGGACTACAGGTTCCCACCATCACGCCAGCTAATTTTTCTATTTTTAGTAGAGATGGGGATCTTACCTTGCTCAGGCTGGTGTTGAACTTCTGAGCTCAAGGGATCCTCCTGCCTTGGTCTCTCAGAGTGCTGGGATTATAGGTATGAGCCACTGTGCCTGGACCTGAACAAGTTTTTAAGCCTGTATGAAGTGTGGGTTTAATACTGTAAAGCAGTGCTAAGCAACTCTAGTGTTAAGCAAATACAGGTATAACCCTTAAAATGTCCTATAGGTCGAGTACTGCTTTAGGGTTTCTTGAAAGATTGAGCATGGACATGACAAGATACTATTAACAGGCTGCAGCACATACTGCCCCCTGATATGGTGTGTTGGCATATTAAATATTTTAAATTGGAAGAACTTAAGAAACAGCAGATGCAGGAAGGGCTCTGACTTTCTCCTACCACAGGTCATAAGCCCCTCAAGTAAGAGGTGCTCTCTCTATACTCAGAGAAAAGGAGGAAGGGAGGGACACCAAGAGGAATCAGTGTCTTTGCTAAATCCTCGCCTCCCTGGGTTACTGTTCTTAGCTCACACCCTTTGTCCTATCACATTCTTCCATGACTTTGGACTCTTTATCAAACCTGGTAGAAAAATACTTACATCCATTTATTTATACCTTCATTTCCTTATGAAAACTCCTCCTCTGTCACATAAAAATTGTGTTGAATAAATTTGTATGTTTTTCTCTTGTTAATCTTTTTATTTGACGCCCCAGCCAAGAACGTAGAATGGTAGAAAATATATTTTTTTCCTCTGCTAAAGTACACTTGTACCTATAAATGGATTTTATTTATGGCACAGTAGTATTCACTTTTGTACAAGATTGTTGGTGCTGTTTATCTTTTTCAAAGTTATGAAATCAGTATGTTTAATTCAACAATTCACAGTTTGATATTCATCCTTGCAAATAACAAAGTTGTATCTTTGTATTTTTGAGCAGCAATGTGCTAATTAACCAACTCTTTAGAGTGGGGGAAAAGCCCTTATTTGCAATTTGCCAATTTCTTTCATACAAACAGATTCATATGGCTGATTTCAAGCTTGCCAAATTCCTGAAAATTTGACAATCAGCTGCTGTGAGCCAGTGCAAACCAACTCCAACGTGCCAGTATAGAGAACTTAAATCAAAACAGGTTTGTGATACATTATTCAGCAATTTGATTTTCTTTAACCTAGCAGTGCTCATGCACATCTTTCCCTATTATTTATATAAATAATATTATATATTTATAATTTTATATAAATTATATTTATATTATATAAAAATTCACCTTATTCTCTCCAGGAGGTGCATAGCATCCCATAGTAAGGATCTATAATAAACGATCTAACTGTTACTGTATTGATGGGCATTTAGAGAATTTCGTGGTTTACAATATTTTTTGTATATATGAGTGTGAGAGTGTGTGTTTTAAATCTCACTGTAATTTCATCCTAAGGGGTAAAACTCAGCTTTGACTCTCCTTGAAAGGACTTCAATTTGATTACTGGAAGGTGTTTAAAATACTCCCTAACCCTCTGTGGTGTTTGTCTCTATCTCCTGCCCAAGCAGAAGGGCAGCGGTAGGCAGGTAGGAAACAGAGATGGTCTGTTTCTTGGCCAGAGCTTTTGTCTTTCTCATTAAGGTCAAATTGTCACCTTCACATTTATTTCTTTAAAAGACTGTGGCACACGTATCATTTCTCACTTTTTTTTTTTTCGCAAAAATGCAAAACGTGTCCTTACTTTGTAAAATAGATTCTGAATCCACCAACATTGTATTGTGCAAATGTATTCAATTTATGTATTGAGTGTCCCTGTGCTGGATATTCTGGGGGAAATTTTTGAATGTTTGTTCAGCAAGCACTTATCAGAGATCTACTGCTGTGCAGGCAGCACTGAGTGGGGGAGTGAAAGATGTCATTTATCTTCCAGAGACAAGACGTGATGATGACAAGGAGCCTAGTAAGCACAGCAAGAGGAAATCTGGGCTGGGGGAGAAGTCTGTGACCCTGAAAGACTAACGTGTATAATGTGTGAGTCACACACTCACACTCATACATCCAAAAGATATTGTAAAACACGAAAAGAGCAAAAACACTCATTGTTTTAAAGGAAATCCTGAATGTGTAGAGTAATTTGAGTGCTTCAGACTGAAAAGCCAAATATTCCGTTTGTCCATCATTAAAAGGTTGTTTTGTTGGTAGCAGGTAAAGGTGACATTTACAATATTAATAACTGGTCAAACAGGGCACCTAGTAACATAATGGATTCAGGCCACAGTGCTGGAGCAGTCCCAGAGGCCCCCTGGGGTACCCTGTGTAATTCTTCAGTTACACAGTGAGGCCCAGGGGGTCCTAGGGGAGGGCTGGAAGGTCAGGACGGATTCAGAGAAGCTCAGGGCAGTGGCTGTTTGGCTACTTACAATTGTGTGTTTGATATATGCGAAATATTTACAGAAGGACCTTAGTATGTTAACATAGTGATACGCTGGGGCTGCAGAGGAAAAACATCTGCAGAGAATTTCTACATTGTTATTCTCTTAGGTCATCTTTACGTGAGGTGTTCTCACATATTCTTTTTTTTTTTTTTTGAGACGGAGCCTCAAGCTATCCCCCTGGGTAGAGTGCCATGGCATCACAGCTCATAGCAACCTCCAACTCCTGGGCTCAAGCCAGTCTCCTGCCTCCGCCTCCCAAGTAGCTGGGACTACAGGCACCCGCCACAACGC
>CAUYQV010174677.1:0-10245 GCA_963574575.1 Galagoides demidoff | reverse complement strand
GAGGCAGTTATGCAGAGAGAATCCCCCACCCCCACCTCCACCCGGCCTGCCTCTGCCTGCCGCCTCCAGCTCCCAGGGAACACGCAGGCAGAATGTTCCAGTGCCTACAGTCTCCCCACACAGATGAAACTCCTGCTTGGATTCTGTCCAGGCCATTCCGGAGAGGCAGAGGCAGGGATGAAGTGAGGAGTTTTCTGGACGTGTGAAAAGAACATGGTGAACTTCTCAGGCACACAGTGGGCAAAGCCTGAGAACACTGGCCCTGGTGGCCTAATTGGCCCCAAGGACTCTGTCTCCACCATTATGGGGAGGAACTTAAGGTTTTCAAATCCACCTCATCTCTGGAGTTTTGACTAAAATGCCCTGTAGAGGTCTCCGTGGGCTTTCTAGCCAAGAAGAACCCGGGAAGTTGCTGGTCAGCATGGGTGTGAAGATGCTGGTCACCAGAGATGAACACAGGACATTTCCCCCCGCCTCCTCGAGGTAGCCACCTCTCTGGCAGGCTCAGTCACAGGGAAAGGGGCTCCTTCTGCCCTCTCCTCCTGCTCAGCCAAGGGGGCCAGGCAGCCCCCCAGCCAGGAGGATACTGTGCATGTCGTGTGCACATGTACATATATGTATGTGTGTGCATGTGTGGGCGTGTCTGAGCGCATGTGTATGTAGCTATGCACGTGTGCACACGTGTTTGTGCCAGTATGCACGTGTGTGTGTGTTGTACTTGTAAGCATGAGCGCATGTGTGTGTACAGCTGTGCACGTGTGTGCGTGTTTGTGCAGGTATGCACCTGTGTGTGGGGGGCGTGTCTGTGTGAGTGCAGTCTGTGCATATTTGTGCGGGTGTGCACATGTGTGTGTGTTGTACTTGTAAGCATGAGTGCATGTATGTGAACAGCTGGGCAAGTGTGTGTGCGTGACTGTGTAAGTGCAGGTGTGTGCATGTATATGTGTGTGTGTGCAGGTGTGTACCTGTGTGTGCGTGTGTAGGGGGCTGCTTTCCTATGGTACAGTCACTATGGGGGAGCACAAAGTTGCAGGATCATCCCTGGGGGACCCCCTCCTCAGAATAGAAAAATCACAATTGTCTGTCGGAGAGGCTTTCTGGACGCTCAAGCTGAGCCCCCTCTGGCACCTTTTGTGGCCGTGTGTGGGCCGGGGACCCTCCTCAGTAGGCACTCTGACTTCCTGGTGGGCCTGGGGGCCCAGGGAGGCCAGGCGGACCCTGGATCCCTGGCTCACCCTTAGGCCCCACGGCCCCCCTCTGGCCTGGGGAACCTGTCTTCCCTGCGATCCCTGGTTTTCCCTGAGGCCCCTGTGGCCCTGGGGACCCAGGGGGCCCCTCTGGCCCTGGAGGCCCCACATCCCCTTTGGGGCCTAGTGGTCCCCTTGGCCCTCCAGTTCCAAAGCTGCCCTTTGAGCCTTTGAGGCCTGGGAATCCCCGAGGGCCAATCGGCCCCTCCTCTCCCATAGGTCCAGCCTCTCCGGGGTGCCCCTGAGGACCCTGGGGTCCCGGGGGTCCCAAGCCACCAGGGTCGCCTTTAGGTCCTCGGCCACCAGCAGGCCCTTTCACGCCCACATCGCCTTTAAGTCCTCTTGGTCCTGGAGGGCCGGGGGCACCTGGGATTGGAGAGAGAAGGAGGGAGAGGTCAGTCTGAGAGGGGAGCCTGCCCAAGGCCTACCACAGAGGGTCAGGCCACACCTCTGGGCTTGGGGATCACAGGCAGACTGCCGGCTCCTGTGTGTTGGTTTAGCATTTGGGGACCTTCAGGGATGAGAACAGCAGATTCTGTGTGACAACATGTGTCAGCGTCCAGCACAAGGCCTGTGTGTGGCATTCCCATAGTATTCTGACTTTGAGAATAGTCCACAGCTCCAGTCATGCACCCAAGTTGGGGACCGAGAGAGCAGATCATTCCAGGGAGAGGCCCCGGTTGTCCACAGCTATCAGTCCCAACTTGAGGTGGGTCTGGCCTCCTCCACCTCCTCATGGCCTATGCCTGCTGCCCTCTCTCCCTGCCCACCCCCATGACCTCCCAGGCTTCTGGGAACAAAGTGGAGCCAGGGGACATGGAAGGAAAGCCAAAAAGCCAAAAAGCCGTGAGCAGCAGGTGCAGCCCAGTGTGAGCAGGCGCAGTGACGGCCCAAAGAAAGAGCAAGCCCTCTAGGAAACCCCCCTGGACCATTCTAGCCTCTCTGGCTCTCAAGGCTTCTACTTTCTGACCTTGTAGTTGACACATAGAAAGAGAAGTCACAGTACAAGGAAAGCAAACACACGGAGCCCTGCTAGACAGGGGAGCCCTGGAAGATGGTGAGAGCACGGAGCCCATTGTGCAGCTGGGGGCTCAGTACATACCAGGAGAAGGTGGTTCACCAAGCAATTGTGGACCCTGCTAGGGGCCTGGGTCCAGGAGACACGGAGGTGAAGATATGGCCCTTCCTTAGGAGCCCTGCCCTGTGTCCATGTCAAGCCTCAGATGACCTTACGTTCTCTAGCTGTGCAGGTCTAAGGGTCTCCACCTCTCAGAGCTGTGCCAGCTCTGAGGACACAGTGGAAGTGGCCATGATGCTCAGATATGTTAGCACACATTAGGGGCACGAAGGGAAGAGAGCCCCCGGGCCCACGAGGACAGGAGTGGTGGAAAACAATAGATTTAGCCATCATGGGCACAGCGTGGACCTGGCTTTCTTCAGTGGCCTGAGCGAGGGATCAGTGGGTGGGGCTGCCGGGAGCTGTGTGTGCCAGGGCTGGGCTAGAAGATGAATTCTGACACTCAGGCCCTGGTCCTCCTGAGAGCTCTGCTGTTTAATCAACCCATTTGCAATCAAATCCTGGAGTTTTTGAGCTCCATGGGACCTTGCCCAATTCTTTCATCTCCCAGAGGAGGCAGCTGAAGCTGAAGAGACAGCTTGATGCCTTCCTGGGCAGAGATCAGAGCTCAGGTGGGCCTCTGGGGCAGGGGCTCCCTGAACTGCCATAATTCAGCTCCAGAGCACTTGGCTCTCCCTGTCCCATGTTCCCCCATCTCTGCTGTCATCCCTCCGTCTCCTCCTGGAGTATTTCTGAGTGAAAGAGAGTGTCAGTGAATACTGTCCTCTACTATGATCTAAACTGGACACCAGAGCCCACAGTCAGCCCCTACAGAGCCAATGAAGACCTGGGAAGTTTCCAGCCACGGCCTGCCCATGCCCACCTCCCGGGGTGGGGCCATGGCCCTGCATCAGCTCACATGGCATGCCTGCAGCAGGGGCTCAGATTCTTCAGTGAGCTGGCCAGGGTGAGGGGTGGCTGGCCGTGTTGGTAGCAGCCTGGCCTTGGAGAAGCCGGAGGGCAAGGGCAACACACCGGAAGGTGTAGGCTGGTATCCACTCAGGGCCCGCCTCCCCACCCTGGCAGGACATGCTGGGAACTGGCAAAGCCACAGCATCTCTTTTCACCCCTGCTCTGCTCCTGGCCTCTCATCTGGGCAAGGTTTGGAGAAGCAGAGAAATATTCAGAGGTGGAGAGGCCTTGCAAGGCCATGGAGAGCACCACTGGGAAAGCCCCTCTCCCCAGCCCAGAACCCCAATTTCTTACAGTAGTGAGGGCAACACTTAGTTTCCAATGGTCCCTATGGCTCCACGACCCCACACTGCCACTCCCTCCCATGCAGATGCCTCGGCCCCCTGGGTCCTTCTCTCCACTCTTGCCCTTTGGGGAATGAGTCCACAGTCCCCATCTCTAGCCTCCACTCTGGAAAAGGCTGGGAAATCTCATCTGGACAAGGATGGCTGCCCTGCTCCCAGGCCCAACTGAAGACCCCTCACTTTCTTCCTGGGACTCCAGGGACAAAGACAGAGATAGAGGCCCCATGTTTGTGTGGAAGCTTTTGGCATCTTTCCCTGGAGAGAGGGCCCAGCACCCCCACATGCTGCTGGTTACGCTGGTACAGAAGCCTTGATCACACCATCCACTTCATTGCCCAGGGGCTGCAGCCCTGAGTGAGGGGAGGGAGGATGTAAGGAGAAGGGCTGCCCCTCTCTCCATGTCCACTACCCCCCAACTCCTGGCTGTGCCTTCTGTTGCTGGCCCCATCTGTGAGAACCTGTGTGTGTCCCTGGAGACAGCTGTGAGATCGTAGCAGGTGCCATCAGGGCCTGTCTGCATGTCATAGGCCTTTGAGAGGAGGTCTGTGCTGCAGAGATATGCCTGCCTCTGCTGCCCATGACATAGGCCAGCGGACAGAGCCTGCGTCATGCTGGGTGTCTGGGTGGCCCACGTGTTAGCTGGTGTGGCCTGCCTTCTTGAATCTCCCACAGGAGGAGAAAGGACCATGAAAACAGCCAATACTTGTCAACATTTCTCCACTGCTATGTCCCTGGCAGGAAGTTGTCCCCTCACTTCACAGATGAGAATCGTGGTGCAGAAGGGAGTGACTTGCTTGGTCAGGGTTGGAGATGGAGTCAGACAAGAGCCCCTGAGACCCATGTTTCTGTCTGTGCTGCTGGTCACACCACACCTGGGACTCCTGAGCCTCTCTGACCCTCCTACAGCCGGAGCCTCAGGTCCTGCTGCCTCCTGGAGGAGGGGAGGGACCCTGAACCCTCTAAGAGCTCTGAGAGGTCCCGTGGAGCAGAGGGGGACTTTGGAAGAGTGTCTTCCTCAGGTGACCAAAGCCCTGCCTGTCCCTGTGGTCTAGCCATGAGTCATGCGGTCGGCAGGAGAACTGGGCATGACCTAGTCTGGCCAGAAAGCATGTCAACAGCTGCAGTTTAGTGGTCAGCTGTGGGGGAGGGAATGTGGGTGGAGGATGACCATGGTGCCCTCCAGGATGGTGTGCCCCCAACCCATTGGCAGAGTGAAGGGCAGAGGAGGGAGGGCTGATGGCCACTCTGAGCAGGGGGTGATGTCTCAGGCCAAGGAGGGGGCCTGAGCAGTGGGGGCGGGAGAAGGTCCAGTGCACCCTGGAGTCTGGAAGACCGTGATTACTCAGGAAGTCACAGGCTGTAATCAGGCTCTCCAGCCCATTAGGGTCCAGCCACAGCTGACTCCATGTCTGGGACCTGTGGGGTAGCTTACTCTGCTGTCTGCACTGAGGCAGGGAGGGGCTGTGGGTGGGCAGAGTACACCGTGTCTCAGGCACCAACACTGCCTATTGACAGGTGGGGCGGTATAGAGCCTGCACACGTCATGGCCAGAGGCCACCAGCCAGCTCACAAGGACAGAGGGAAATAAACCAGGGAACTGGCCTGGTGCCATGAGAGGCACACTGGCCTGGACATCGGGCACCCAGGTTGAGTCCCAGCTTCAATATTAGCAAATTGGGTGGCTGGATCCCAGGCTCCCTCTCCTCAGTGACAACACTGGCCCGGTTGTTGTCACCTGAGAAGCTCTGGAAATGTGCCCCACCTCTTGCCTGTGATGGACTAGTTTATAAAAGACTAAACCTCCCACTGGGAACAGACAGAGCTTTTGGAAAAAAAGGGCAAAACATCTCTCTGAAGGCTTTGGGGGATCCCAGGGAAAAGGGGACTCACTGGGGTGAGCCTGATGACATCCTTTGTAGCTCTTCCTCTCAAGGCATTTGTGAATCTGTAACTGGTTTGAGCAGAGAGGCTGAGAAGCCAAAGAAAGGTGGTGCTTTCGGAACAGTAAGTTTGCAGACTTAATTCCCTTGTGTCTTGCACGTCCTGGGCTTCCTCCCTGTGATCACGTTTTACTTATGCCTTCACTGAGCGGAGATTTCTTGAGTCCCTTCCAAGGCCCAAGCACTCTGCTAAGAGTCCAGGCCACTAGCAATTTAGCTTCATAATGATCCCTTCCATAGGACACCCTTTCAGGGGTGCCCAAACTGTGGCCCGTGGGTACGCTATTGGTTCTGCTTCTCTGGAGATGAGAGGGACAGGTGAGGGATGGGGGAAAAGAGCACATCAGAGCAGCAGCCTCCAAGGGGCTGGGGGTTGGGTGGCTGAGAGGACTAAGGAGGGCGGGGGAGGAAGAAGCAAAGAGGAGAATTTCCAAAAGACAAGTTCTGTGTGTCTATGTGGAACCAATTAAAGAAATCCATTTATAAAATTTCAGATTAGTACGATGGGCAAAGTCAGAAGCCATAAAGACCTTTAGAAAAAAGACTTGCAAAGACGTTTCTTAAAGCTGCCTATTGTTCTAGGCGTTTGCTATAGGATTGTGTTGGCCCATCAGCATTTCACCTAAAACCAGGTGTCTGGCAAGATCACCAAGGCCCACCCAGTGGCAGCTCCGTGGCAGCCCTGCCTAGATCCCCCTGACACTTACCTCGGACGATGGTGACATTGCGAAGGATTTCTCCGTGCTGCATGTCCACGGCCTTCATCTCCTCCACGATCATGGAGAGGTTCCGGACGTTGAAGTCCAGCCGGGCGCTGAGCAGGCCGAAGCGCTCCCGGAGCAGGTCCGTGGTGCCCAGCATGAGGGAGACGGACTTGTTCAGGTAGTAGAGCTCCTCGGCGTGCGTGTGGAAGCCCAGCGTGCAGGACAGCCGCACGTCGTCCAGGTACTTGAGCATGCTGTGCACGTGGTTGTCGGTGGCGTTGATGTTGGTGAAGATGGTGCCGATTTCGATCTCATGCGATGCCATGCGTCCCTCCAGGGACTCGAACCTCTCTGCGGTGCGGTTCTGGGCGTAGCGGGTGTGGTACTGGAGATCGTGCATGCTCTCTTCGTGGTCGTCCAGGAAGGACGAGATGTTGTCCAGCTGCAGCTGCAAGCCCATGACCTGCAGCACCAGGTCGTGCATGCTCTCCGAGTTCTGGCTGATGCGCTGCGAGGAGGAGCCCAGCGCCGCTTGGATGTTCTTGACCGCCTCCCCCGTCTTGGTGGAAGTGGTGCGCAGGCCGCTGAAGAGCCGGGTGTAGTTCTGCCAGTCGGTGACGATCTTCTGGAGGGTCAGGGTCTCCTCGTCCGTCTTGCGCTGAATCCCGTGGATCCAGTCGGACGTCTGCCCCACCGTGAAGTTGATCTGGTGCACGGCGGCCTTGACGTCGTAGCACTCCTGGGTGAGGTCCTTTAGCGAGAGGTCCAGGTTGCCTGTGGTGGCCTGCCAGCCCCTCACCTGGGCCAGGAAGAGCCCCAGAGACTGGTTGACCTGGTGGATGGAGAAGGAGCAGCTGCCCATCTCCTGGGAGATCTGACTGCTGGTGGTAGACAGCAGTTCATGGGCCCGAGAGGTCTGGGCCAGCTGAGCCTCCTGGGCCAGAAGCATCTTCTGAATCCCCTCCAGCTCCTCCTGCAGTTTTTGGATCTCTGGCCCCAGCTGCCCAGCTTCGTGGCAGAAAGAACAGTTGTCCAGGGCTTTCGGATCTTCAGGAGAAAGAGACAACAGTTTGAGATGCTGCAAGGTCACGGTTCTACGGTTCTTCTTTAAATAATTTCAGAGTACAGTGAATTGGCAAGTGGCTTCCCAACCACTCTTCCTTCCCTAAGTCCTGCTAGTGAGTAGGGTGCCGGCCACATGCACCCAGGCTGGCGGGTTCAAACCCAGCCTGGGCCTGCTGAACAACAACGACAACTGCGATCAAAAATAGCTGGGCGTTGTGGCGGGCACCTGTAGTCCCAGCTACTTGGGAGGCTGAGGCATGAGAATTGCCTAAGCCCAAGAGCTGAAGGTTGCTGTGAGCTGTGATGCCACAGCACTCTACCAAGGGTGACAAAGTATGCAAAGTGAGACTCTGTCTCTAAAAAGAAAAAGAAAGAAAAGAAAGAAAAGAAAAATCCTTGCTGTCCCTAGGAGATCTCATTGTTAGCAAAAATCTTGACTGTGATCTGAAATGTAGGATTTGGGACCCTTCCTCTATCTCACCACCAAATTCTCCATAATATATCTTCCTAACTTTTCTGAGACAGTCACAAACCTCCCGAATACCGTGGTTTTAAATCTGTTACCTTCTCACAATAAGCTTGCAGAGAAAGTGATGCAGGGATTTTCACCCATAATGCATGAAGAACGGAAGCCCCGGGAAGTGGCTTGCCAAATGGCACTGAGCGAGTTAGTGCCAGACCGGAACTTTCTATTTGCATCAGAGCAGACCGGCTCTAAACCCCCTTAGTACTGCTGCTCTGTCCCTTCTTTTTAGCATGTTCCTTGTTAAAGCAGGAGGTAAAGAGCACCACAAATTGTGGCCCGTCTTCAGGCAGCGATGGGAAAGGGCTGACCAGTCAGGAGGTTTGGAAGGTCTTGAAACTCATCATTTTGAGCATAATTTGGGAATGGACTATACTTAGCTTCCTTTTCTGCCCGTAGGCTCTGACTAGGTCTGTGCCCCACATGGGACTCCGTGTCTCAACCCTAGGTATATCCCAAGGTAGCAGCCTCTTCCACTGAAGACAAACCAGCTGGAGAGGGGAGCAGAGGGCCAGGGCTTCCTTCTCTTGGGCCTGGAGGCTGGTGAGGGCTGCCCTGCTCTGGGCACCCTGGCACAAGGAGGGCATATGTGACCCAAGCTAATTGGTACCTCCTTTATGCCACCCAGCACACCCACTCACCCAGTCCCCGAAGATTCTCCTCCATCGACACAAGCTTCCTCTCATAAATGGACTGGGCCAAGGAAAGGTCTTCTGAGAGAGAGTCCACTTTCCTGAAAACTGTAGGGGGGAAACAGGTGAGAGACTGGGGCAGGTCTGAGTTCAGAGAAACAGCCACGGTTTGTTGAGACGGCGTTTTTATCAGCCCTTCTGGAACCTAAACCACTCACCTTTCTGCTACTGGACTTCCTATGGACAGAGTTCAACTTAAGGCCCTTTTAAAAATAATAAGGCACCTCCCACCCTAGAGTTTAGAAATTTAGAAATAGGACCTGATCGTAGGTTAGAATAGGAAAAAATAAAAAATATATAAAACAGAAAATAAAAATATTCTTCATCCTACCACCCAGAGATTACGGCCTTCAGTATCTTCATATATTTCTCCTAGTTTTGCTTACATCGAGAAACATTCTTTTTTTTTTTTTTTTCGCCAGGGCTGGGTTTGAACCCACCACCTCTGGCATATGGGGCTGGCGCCCTATTCCTTTAAGCCACAGGTGCCGCCTTTGAGAACCATTCTTCACCTACATCTATATAGGTGGGCAGTTTGGCTCACGCCTATAATCCTAGCACTCTGGGAGGCTGAGGCAGGTGGATCCCTTAAGCTCAGGAGTTCAAGACCAGCCTGAGAAAGAGTGAGATTCCATTTCTACTAAAAATGGAAAAACTGGACAGGCATTGTGGTGGGTACCTATAGACCAAGCTACACAGGAGACTAAGGCAAGAGGATCACTTGAGCACAAGAGTTTGAGGTTGCTGTGAGCTATGATCCCAAGGTAACAGAGTGAGAGTCTATCAGGAAAAAAAAAATAGATATATACAGAAGTCCTCCTTGTCCTGGGGGAGAGGGGATGCCTGAAAGTGAGGACAGTACCAAACCTTGTATATACTATGTATTATCCCATATATAACATAACTAAGATAAAGTTTAATTGATAAAGTAGGCCCAGTAAGAGATTAATGACAATAGCTTATGGTAAAAAAAAAAAAACGATTATGACACTATACTCTAATGAAAGTTATCTCCTTATATTTGCTCTCTTTCAGAGTATATCCTTGTACTGTACTCATCCTTCTTGTGATGATGAAATGAGGTGATGATGTAGGCATCAAGACACTGTTAGGCCACTACTGACCTTCTGACCATAAGTCATGGAGCCATAATATAGTCGGTTGACCTCAGGTAACTGAAACCTTGGATAAGAGGTGACCATGTATATTTTTTAGAAAATCACAGCAAAATTAGGAAGGTCTGAACATCTCATCTATTTGCTTTTGCTTTGTTGGTATCGTCTGATGGACATTTTTCCATGGATATTTAAATCACTTTAAAATCATGTCTACATCACATTCTGTGTAGATGACACAGCAGTTATAAAAAAAACCCCTCGTGTTGGGGACACTTAAAGTACCATCTCTCCTGAGCTTATAACTAAAATTTGATATATAAATGAGTAATGCTTGATCCTCGAAATAATCCTTACAGGTGACAGCTGTGTGTACAGATGACCCTCTTAGGATAAATTGCTAGAAGCAGAATTATTGGGCCCAAGGGCATTAACATTTCTGAAATTCTTTTTTTTTTTTTTTTTTTTTTTTTGAGACGGAGCCTCAAGCTGTCCCCCTGGGTAGAGTGCCATGGCATCACAGCTCATAGCAACCTCCAACTCCTGGGCTCAAGCGAGTCTCCTGCCTCTGCCTCCCAAGTAGCTG
>CAUYQV010174676.1:0-55384 GCA_963574575.1 Galagoides demidoff | reverse complement strand
TTGATCCACGAATGGATCAACAACTGTGGTATATGTACACCATGGAATACTATGCAACCATAAAGAAAGATGGAGACTTTATGTCCTCCATGTTCACATGGATGGAGCTGGAAAATGTTCTTCTTAGCAAAGTATCACAGGGATGGAAGAAAAAGTATCCAATGTACACACCCCTATTATGAAATTAATTTAAACCTTTTATATGAAAGCTATAACCTAATAACAGCCTAAGAATACGGGGAGAAGGGAGGGAGAGGGGAGAAGGGAATAGGTGGAGGGAGGGGGAATGGGGGGATCACTTCTGTGGTTTATCTTACAAGGGTACAGTGAATCTTTCTAAGAGTAGAATATGAACATTTTAACACAATAACTGAGAAAATTACATGAAGGCTATGTTAACCAGTTTGATGGAAATGTTTCAGACTGTGTGTGAAAACACCACACTGTACCCCAGAAATTCATTAATGTACACAGTTACCATTCAATAAAAAAAAGTGACTCATTTTTATATAAATATTTTATTACTGAAATAAAGATTTAAGGAAACTCAGATACGTTTAGGTTGATTTTAGATGATTTAGAAAAAGTTTACTAATTAATGATTGGACACAAGTACATATCATAATAAGGATTTTGTTCTCCAATATTGTTCTACCAAAATCTGGATATACTAAATAAGTTGTACTGCCCTATACTTTCCCATCACATAAATAAAACGACACATGTAACGTGCCACTGTGAAATGTTGAAGTATTATGGAATGATTATGTGAACAATGAAAACCAGCTTTCACTCCTCTGATACTTCCTGTCTAAAGGATTTTTAACATTTGCTTTAGTTTTTCAAATTCTTTCAGTCCTCTTTAAAAAGCAATGTCTAAATATGTATAATCAAAATGTGCTGTAGTAAACTCCCACTAAATCATGGTGACAAGTTTTAAATCATAGCGATAAAAATGTTTCTTACATAGAAGCTTATACACATCCTTTTAAAGTATGGAACTACAGTTCATAATCCTTTTCCAGTATGTACAAGTTAGAAATGAGAGATTTAGCAACCATCCTGAAGGTCAATGCTGGCAATTCAAGCTAGCTTTATGCCTATGAATACCTATAATTACTAAATTAGCCCAGATTAGGAGGCAGTGTGGCATATGCTTGATAACTCATGTGTTATCATCTGTTTCCACCTTTAGTTGTGAAAACTAACATCCTGCAACCTTATTTTCCTCATATAAAATTGAGTGATAATAGGTAGTTATTCATGAGTTATTATGAGAAATAAATTAATTCTGCGGTTGATATAACAAAATAATATTTTTTAAAGTAATAATCAGTAATAAGTTTTTGAAGTTCCTTGGTATTATCTTTTCTCCCCAACACATTACTCCTCCACTCTCACCAGAATCTACATTGATAAGGAATTTGGTTTTAATAGCTTAAAATACGATAGCATTAGCAGTATTCATTTGTAGGACTAGTTCCATGGGTTTTAATTTTTATTTTTTGAAACTCAGCATTATACTTCCTAGATTTATTCATTTTAATATAAGTACTAGTTTAATAATGGTAACATGTGACTCATTTATTTTTAGTCACTAAACAATTTTAATGTATCCTTATTGATAACTTTTTAAATCAGTGTTGGCTCATTTTTAATTTACAAAAAGCACATATAATAAGCCTGTATAACACGATGTTTTAAAGTATATATACATTATGAAATGGTTCATTTGAGATAATTATCATTACCTCCTATACTTATCACTTTTTAATCAAGAGAACCCTTAAAATTTTAAAGCATGTAATACATTGTCATTAACTATAGCCACCATGTGTATAATAGATATCTTGAAATTATTTTTCCTATCTAATCAAAATTTTGTATCCTTTGACCAAAATCTTCTCAACCCCACCTCATTCTACTCTCAGCCTGGTAACTCACTTTTATATGCCCAACTTTGTGGATTCCACTTATAAATGAGATCATACTATATTTGAATTTTTGTGCCTGATTTATTAATTTAGCATAATGTCCTCCAAGTTTACCTATGTTGTCACAAATGACAAGATTTCCTCCCTTTTATAGTCTGAATAATATTTTATTGTATGTAAATTTCACCCTTAGACACATACATTGATTTCCTATCTTAGCTGCTGTGAATTATGTTTGCATGAACATGGGAGTACAGATATGTCTTTGACACACTGATTCCTCCCCTTTTAGTACATATCAGGTGATGGAAATCCTGAAATATGGTAGTTTTATTTATAATTTTTTTAGAAATTTTCATACAGTTTTCCATAACAATTATACTAATTTACAGTCCCAGCAATTGAGTTCAAGGATTCCCTTTTCTCTAGATCCTTGTTAGCACTGTACTTTTTGATAGACATTCTAACGGTGTGATGTGACATCTCATTGTAGTTTAATTTGCATTTATCTCATAATTAGTAATATTAACCACTTTTTTCCTATGACAGTTGACTTTTTTTTTTTTTAAAGAAATATCTATTCAGATACTTTGCCCTTCTATTTTAGTTAGGCTGTTTTCTAAGTACTGTATTTTTTGAGTTTCTTATGTGTTTTGGATATTAACCCTTTAGATGATGTATGATTTGTGGATATTTTTCTCTATTACCTGGGTTGCCTCTTCACCCTGTTATTGTTTCCCTTGTTGTATAAAAGATTTTCAGTTTGAATAGCCACAATAATCTTTTTGTTTGTTTGTTTTGTTTTGTGTTATTGTTGTTTATTTTGGGGAAAGGGTCTCACTCTGCTGCTCAGGCTAGAGAGCAGTGGCATTATCATGACTGAATGCAACCTCATACTCTTGAGCTCAAGTGAGCAATCTGCCTTCCTCAGTCTCCCAAGTAGTTGAAACTATAAACACACACTGTCTAATTTTCCTATATTTTTGGAAAGACAGATTCATGCTAGGTTGCTCGGACTGATTTCACACTCTTGGCTTCAGCCTCTAAAATGTTAGAATTACAGGTGTGCATCACTGTGCCCAGTACACATGTACATTTAATATCCCTCTTACAGTGCATCTCTCCTCTCTCTCTTTCATTGGTGGGGATTCACTGAGGGGACAAAGAACCAGGTTACATTGATTGCATTTGTTACATAAAATCCTTCATATAATTGAGTCCCACCCCCAAAAGTTGTGTCACACCGTGACCCACCACCCCCTCCCTCCCTTCCTTTCTCTGCTTTCACCTTCCCCCACCCCTACCATGTACTAGGTCATTAATTGTCCTAATATCAGAATTGAGTACCTAGGGTTCTTCCTTTTCCATTCTTGTGATGCTTTACTAAGAATAATATGTTCCATTTCCATCCATCTTGGTTAATACAAAAGATGTAAAGTCTCTATCTTTTTAATAGCTTAATAGTATTCCATAATAATATACCACAGTTTGTTAATCCATTTCTGAGTTGGTGGGCATTTAGGCTGTTTCCGCATTTTGGTGATTGTAAATTTAGCTGCAATAAACAGTCTAGTGCAAATGTCCTTATGATAAAAATTTTTTTTCTTCCGGGTAGATGCCCAATAATGAGATTACAGATCAAATGGGAGGTCTAGTTTGAGTTCTTTCAGAGTTTTCCATCCTTCATTTCAAAAAGGTTGTATTCATTTGCAATCTCACCAACAGTGTAAAAGTGTCCTCTGTCTCCACATATGTGCCAGCATCTACAGTTCTGGGACTTTGTGATGTGGGCTATTCTCGCTGGGGTTAAATGATATCTCAAGGTGGTTTTGATTTACATTTCTCTAATAATTAGGGACAATGAGCATTTTTTCATATGTTAGCCTTAATAATCTTAAAAACAAAAACAAAGCTGGAAGACTCATACTTCTTGATTTCAAAACTTGCTACAAATATACTGTAATCAAAACAGTGTGTACTAGCATAAAGTCAAACATATAGACCAAGAGAATAGAGAGCCTAGAAGTCAACTGTAACGTATATGGTCAAGTGATTTTTCAACAAGGCCATTCAATGGGAAAAAAGGCAACTATTTCAACAAATGATGTGTTGGGAAATGTATAACAAGATATGTAGAAGAATGAAGTTAAACCTTTACCTTATGCCATATCCAAAAACTCACACTGAGTAGATCAAACACTCAAATGTAGGAGCTGAAACCGTAAAATTCTTCGAAGAAAACACAGAGGAAAATCTTCATGATAATCATTTTGGCAATGATTTCCTGCCTAGGATACCCAAAGAACAGGCAACAAAAGGAAAAACATAGGTAAATTTAACTATACTAAGACTAAAATAAAATGTGCACCAAAGAACTTGGTCACCAGTGAAAGGGCAACCCTCAGAATAGGAGAAAATATTTACGAAATGTATAATATGAACATTCAGTTCTCTTCTCTATTGCAAAAATACTGTGTGAAGCATCTTAGTAGAATATCTTATTATTTTCAAAACTCTAATCTTCTAAACAAGTGCTAGATTTATAATGCCAGTTCTCTATTTTTTAGTAGAATTGATCAATGTAGTCAAATAAGTGTCATATAGACAATTTTTGAAAGAATTCAAATATTTTAAAAAATCAAATATCAATATTTGTTTATTGATGACAAGCAGATATACAACTATACATATGTATATATAACACAACATAATTCTGAAAATATCTAGATTTCTGTATGTTTATTAAAATAACAGAGGTCTAAATTTAGCTTAGAAGTTCATTTTAATTGCAGACCTAATTTCAGTAATTAGATACTACTAATTTGCTTTATTATTTGCTTGGGATGTAGATCAAAATCATTTCTTTTTCATCAAAAATATGGAAATCATGCCATAATTCTAATTCATCATTTATCTAATCATCTTTAACATCAATGAATTCCAGCTTAAAATTGTTTCTCCTCCAAATATTTCTATTTTTCCCAAATTATGTTCGTCAATTTAATTGGCAAGGAGGGGAATGGGTTTCTTGTCCAATACACTCAGCTACTGATCTCAGTAATAGACTTCTGATTTATATTTTGGGTAGTTAAAATGAGTACATTTGGACCTTCCTTATAGCCAGCAAAAGTTTCTGGATGGATCCTTCTGGACTGGCCCTTTTTCACAGCTGTTATAGAGCCATTTTTACCCTGTCCACCATCATCTGGTCATCATAAAAACAATGACCAGAATTCTACCAGCTATTTTTTTTTTTATTTTAAAAATGGTGTCATTAGCCAAAAATGGAAAAACAAAAAGAAGGAAGATGGTGGACCTCTAACAGTTGGACAAATGATTCTGTATCAGACTTGATATGGATTTTTCTTACTTGAGTAAGAACAAACATTGAATAAATATTGATTTTGTCAATTCTTATTTTTTACTATTTGTAGGTGGGATCTCCTTTGCTACAACATCCTCTTTCTTCTCTAATTATTTATCAAGTTTTAATAATTTTAACTTTGAAATTTCTTTTTTTTTCTTTTTCTTTGTTTGTTCGTGTTTTTTTTTTTTTTTTTTTGTGAGACAAAGCCTTGTTCTATGGCCAGGACTAGAATGCAGTGGCTTCATCGTAGCTCTCAGCAATGCAAACTCCTAGGCTTAAGCAACCCCCCCTGCCTCAGCTTCCCTAGTAGCTGAAACTATGGACATAAGCCACCACATCTGGCCAATTTTTCTAAGTTTGGTAGAGATGAGGGTCTTGCTTTGTTCAGGGTTGCTCTAGAACTCCTGAGCTCCCACTTCAGCCTCACAGAGTGCTAGAATTACAGTTGTGAGCCACCATGCCCAGCCTGAATTTCTCTTTGGTACAAGATTTTGTGTTTGTTTTTCTCTAATATGATTATCATTAACCAAGTCCATATGGCAATCCTACAAAACTAAACCTGACATGTTTTCTGTATTTTTGATAAAAAACTATGAAAAATACTAAGATATATAAACATTTTAAAAATATTATTGACTTGTGTACTAGGATCCAGTCAATGATGTTAGATATTAGAGATGTAGATAAAGACATTGGCTACCTAACCTCAAGTTTATTTCATTTTATAAAGCTCTAGGTTAGTGATTTCTTCACACTTAAATTTCAAAAGTATGTGTTGTAATCCTATCTATTGATGAGATTTAGGGAAGTTAAATTACTATTAAGGAATTCAATCAGGATTTAGGTCAAAGACTGCTGTCCATCCTCTTCCTAGTGAACCATGAGCACATGGCATGACCATGGGAGTACAAATGAGAATGAGATACAAGGAGGACTAGAGAGTATCAGCCTGCAGCCAGTTCTAACTGAGTGGAAGGTGATGATCAGTTGAGAAATGTAAGTCAGTGCCGGGGTCTTACAGGAGCCTCAGGGGCAGTCTTGCCTTTTGTTATTCCCTTCCAATTAATTTTTCTAAAACATGATATTTATCATGTGAAACACTTACCAGAAACCTCCAAACAGTGTTTTTTGTTCTAGACAGTCTTGCTGCTCCCAAGCTTTCTTCATGATTCCCCAATTCAGACTGCATTTGTCATCATTTTTGAAACACACAGTCCTCCTCACTGTCTGAATTCATGCAACCCCTTACTGAACTCTTTTTCTGACTTATTAAATTTACTCTCTGTATCATTCTTTTTGAGTGTGAAATATTGCTTAATTTGTGACATGTGTATATTTTAATACTGCATAATTTGTGAAACACAGGGGTCACATGTTAGATCTAGCTGTGATCAATGATAGCTAATAAGAAATATTTACTATTTGTCGAGAGCGGCATTAAAAATTGTCTGAAAATCTCAAAAAAAAAAGGTTAAAAATACTTATTTTCATGCAAGTTTTTTAGTATTTGGACTAACTAGCTTATAAATATTCTCCAATTAACTTGCATATTTCTCAGTATTGGCCTAGGCAAAATCATAACACTGGTAGAACTTTTGTTTATGAGACTTCTTTCCTTTAATTTAAGCTTTTCTCTGCTGGTCCATCTCCATCTCTAATCTTTGCCCAATTTTGCGATCATCCAGATGTACGTTTTTCTAAGAATAGCTTTCATTGGCTTTGTGTCCTCATAGGGATTTATGGCCCTCGGCTTACCTGGAGCCTTTCTGATAACACCTCCTGTAACATTTTTGACACCTCGAACTATTCATATTCCCCAAAGACATTCATCTGTAATGCAGCTTATCCTTTGAAAGATATACCATACCAAACTTCCTGTTACTACTATCTAATTTCCTAAATTAGTCTAGAGGAATAAATTAAGGAAACATTCCAAGCAATATCTTTTATTTCTCTTCTAAATCAACAGCAATTTACTGCAATAAACTTTTGGGAGAGAATGTCCTTTCCCTTGGCAAGGAGGGTATTTCTACCTCTAAGATGGACATTTAAGATTTAATATGAGGATTATCTGAACAATATTGGAAATATTTATATGTCAAAGAATTCTATATATTATGTCTAATCTCTTAAAATTAGTTGCCCCTTAATCTTTGTTGAATTCTTGATTCTTTACATGTAATTGGCAAATCATTATACATTTTTGAGAACTGTTCATAGAAATAATATTTCCTTCAATTTCTTCAATCCTATCCTACTGATAGCTAAATTTATGCCATTGACGTAATGTCATAAATTTAATAACAAGATTCATAATGTGAGACATAAATTTTTATATTTTCTGCTCATTGCACAATATATTTTAGAGTTGCTGAGTCAAAAATATAAAATAACACTTTAGTTCCATTTTCTAAAGCTGGTTAATCAAAAAAAGCATGCAACTTTCTGTTCTATCTTCACCTTATATAAAATTGTATCCCAATAAAGTACACTAGGAGATAAACATATCTGTGTAAAGAGACAATGAAACCTATATCTTAATCAACTTTTTGTATTTCATATATTTAAGGTAATGAGGCCCAATTTTTCAAATTATGGAGTAGAAAAATAGAAAGATACAGAATTTTTTAAAAGAAATTTGTGTTAAGTATATATATATATTTATATTTAAAAACTAATGCTCTATTTTCAGAAACCCTGACTTACTTAAGGTTCAGCATAAAGTTGTTTTATTACTCTAAACTCAGAAATAAGCAGTTTAGAACTAAAATTATTTTCCATTTGTGTTTTAAGATCTTGACCCAAGGGAGACATATGTTTAAAAGAGGATCAAACCTTAAACTAGATAATTAAAAATACCATGCATTTTTGTTTTAATAAGATGATATCTTAAATACTTGAACATATGTACTGAACAAAAATATTTCTACATCATTTGAACAAAATATTTTGATATTGAATTGATAATGGCAGATCACTTTGGAGTTTTGTAAAAGAATCATATTAATAACAACTCCCCATATATGGTAAACACTACTGTACCTAAAATCAGTGTAACTGAAGGGGAATTTCTGATTGGAGGGAATGGGAATAAACACAAAGAAAGGGTGTTCAAAATCAGGGATGAGGTGGCTGCTAGCAGTGTGCTGGCAGAAAAATTTTTATTTTTACCTTTTTATAGGAAAAAGAAAAACCAGCAAGCATCGAGTCATTAGTTCATAAATTAGACAGCATTTGTTAAAAAGGACTCCCTTGTGTGTAGGCTTGTATGATGGGTTGTGAATAAACCTAGATGTAAATCAAAATAAAGTCTGTATGCTTCTCCAAATCTTATTCAATCTTTGGTATAAAAGTTGTGCTGGAAACTCCCCAGCATAATTTTTCTTGGGATGTTTCCAATATGTTACATTTTCAGCCAAGATAGAAAAAAACGATACACATGCACAATGAAAATCTTCATGGTATTTTATGTGAAACCATGAAATGCAGTTTTGTTTGTTTTCCGATGAATGTCTGAAATCTGAAAATGCTAATGTTTGCCTGAAGTTCATAACAGATATGTCAGATAGAAACTTTAACTTAATTTATTTAAATCCAATTAAAGAAAATTATGAGAAATTCTTTTCCTATACATTATTTCTATAGGTAATCATGTGCCCTTTCAGTAGTATATTTCTACAATTTGAATATCAATATATATGTTAATGTCTTTGATATGTAAAAATCCATATGTGTGCAAACATATATGCATGCATTCAAACATAAACACCCTCTCTAAAATAACCAGACATTTTTAAAAAGTCTTTCTTCTCATATCACAACTACATACAAATAGTAATTGTGAACCATTTAGACCTCTCCTTATTGCATTGTTGCCGTGGGCTACATCGAAATCACAACCTGTTTTTTCTCCGGTTCTCTTATCTCTGTTCTTTGCATCTCTATCATCTTTTGATACTTTCCTTAAAATATTTTTTGCATTTTGAAGCATGTTTGTTTTTATTCCTTTTATTAAAACAGAGGACACTTCTGCTAATTATTTAATGTGATAATTATAAGTACCAAATAATGAATGCTAGTGTAGTCTGCCAAATAACATAAGATGATACAATTACTCAAGAATCATAGTTTTATTTTTTACAAAGATTTTTAATAACTGTCAATCTCATTTAAATAAATGTGCATTGAAATTTAATTTACTTTTTCTTAAATTTCAGAATATTACAGGTATACACACACACACACACACACACATATATATATATATATATATAGGTTACTTTTGTATTGCTTGAGACAAAGTTGAGAGAGCACCCACCCTCCAGACAGCTGACACTGTCCCTGCTGGTTATGATTTCACTCGTCCCTTCTTCCCCTATCCCACCCACCCAATTTACTTATTTTAAGGTTTATTTTTCCTGTCTCTTTTCCAGAAATGAAATGAGTTTTTTCTATTTTTTCTCTGTATGCCAAATAATATGATTTTACATCTGTATAAAATAAGCTTTTAATAAAAGAAATAAAATATTTATGCACAGGGAAATGTTAAAATATAAAAGGGAAAATAATTTATTTTTAATCAAACAATACATTTTGGCCAACTAAGGAAACATGGAAAATAAATAGAAAATTCACTGTTTTTGTCGGAGGAGTGCACAACTAACATGGCCAGATAGAAAACTCCAGCAGTCATCCCTCTTCACAAACATATAATTTAACACGTATCCATATAAGCAAGCACCTTCAGAAGAAATGAAAATCATGTGAGTGATCATACCACCTGGTTTTAACACTGTATCAAGGAAATAGGCATTGAAGAGGGCAGAAAAGACATTATGTTGCCTATACCACCCTTCCACATCCTGTAGCAGTGCCATAATAATACGCCAACTATGTGCCTAGGAGATGAAGACTGAAGCAATTGTGGAACATAAAATTGAAACTCACAGCTTTCCTTGGACAGGGAACACAGTCCAGGGCAGAATTCTGCCAGTGCATATGATGAGATCATTTTGACAATCCAGGCCAGGGGGAAATCCTCCACCTCAAAGCCCTAATTTCCTCTAGCCCCACCACTGACAGAAAAAGTGCGGGACTAAATTTGTAAGTAAGTCAGGCCACAATGGCTGTAGTCCTTGGGCAATTATGTGGTTTTGCTGGTTCAGAAACCATGGGCATGAGTGCACATGAACAAGTGAGACACCAGCAACTGCGCCAAGTGAGTGCCTATGTCACTGTTCCCTCAACTACAGAACAGTGTGGCTTAGGAAGAGTCTTCCTCCACTTAAGGGAAGGAAAGGGGAGAGTTCAGGGGACTTTGTTTTGCAACTTGGTACCAGCTCAAGCATCATAAAATAAAATATCAAAAAGACTCCTGAGGCCACTAATGTGGGGCTTAGTTCCTGAAAGCATACCTGGGACCAGAAGGAAACAAGCTGCCTTGAAGGGAAGGAGTCAGTACTGACAGGATTCAGCACCTCTGACTAAAGAGTGCTGGGCTTTCAATAGACATCAGACTTAGTCAGATGATAGTCACCACTGGATTTGCGTGAGACTGGGCTACCCTCATGTATGATCTGACACTGGTAGCTATGAGGAAGTGCTGACATAACTCCTTTCCCAACTCTAGCATCCCAATGCAGAAGCCTAGCAGAGAAATTTAACAAAGAAAAGCACAAATTCTAGAGCTTAAGGATTCAACTGACAAGTGAAAAATGCATCAGAGTCTCTCAACAGCAAAATTGACCAAGAAGAATAAAAAATTGGTGAGCTTGAAGACAGATAATTTGAAAATACACAGTCAGAAAAGAAAAATAAGAATGAAGCATAATGCAAGACCTAGAAAGTAGTCTCAAGACAGTAAATCTATTAGTTATTGGCTTTAAAAAAAAAGTAGAGAGAAAGAGAGTGGTAGAACTTTATTGAAAGAAATATAATAACAGAGAACTTTTCAGACCTACAGAGATATGTCAATATTTAGGCACAAGAAAGCCATAAAACACCATGAAGATTTGGGCCACATCTGTGGCTCAAAAGGGTAGGGCTCTGGCTCCATATGCCGATGGTGGTGGGTTCAAACCCAGCCCCAGCAAAAAAAAAAAAAAAAAAAAAAAAAAGGATTTAAAAAACACCATGAAGATTTAACCATTTAACCCAAAAATATCTACTCCAGGCATTTAACAATAAAGCTCTCAAAGGTCATGGATAAATAAAAAGTATAAGGAAAACAAGAGAAAAAGAAAAACTAAATAAAATATAAAGAAGCTCTAACATCTAGCAGCAAACTTCTCAGTGGAAAGTGTACAGGCCAGGAGAGAGTGGCATGACCTTCAATGTGCTGAAGAAAAAAAACAGAAAACTTTAACCCTACACTCTTATATCCTGTGAAAATATTCTTTAAACATGTGGGAGAAAGAAAGACTTCCCCAGACAAACAAAAGCTGAGGGATTTCATCAACACTGGACTTGTCCTACAAGAAATACAAAGAGGAGTTCTTCAATCTGAAAGAAAAAAGATATTCAAAAACAATAATAAATTTTCTGAAGATATATAACACTAAGTACACACACACGTTTGGACTACTGCTGTAATTGTGGAGTATGAACTACACATATGTTGAGTAAGAAGACTAAAAGACAAACCTATAAAAAATAACTACCAGCAGGGCGTGCTGACTCATGCCTGTAATCATAGCACTGTGAGATGCCAATTGCTTAAGCTCAGGAGTTCCTGAGCCAGAGTGAGACCCCGACTCATAAATAAAAAGAAAAACCAAAACAAACAAACAAAAATAACCAACTGGGCGCTATGAGAAGCACCTGTAATCCCAGAAGCTTATGGAGGCTGAGGCAGCAGGATGCCCACAGCCTGAGTCTGAGGTTGCAGTGAGCTATGATGCCATTGCACTCTGCTCAGGGGATAAGGTGGGACTCTGTCTCAACAACAACAACAAAGCAAGGAAATAAAAAAGAAAAAATAAGGAAATAAAAAATAGCTAAAATTTTCTTAGATACTACATAGCATAAAAAGATACAGATGGAAACTGTATCTTTAACTTTTAGCAAAAAGTTAAAAAGTGAGAGGGATCCAGTTAAATGTTAGAATTTCTGGGTGGCGCCTGTGGCTCAAAGAGTAGGGTGCTGGCCCCATATGCCAGAGGTGGTGGGTTCAAACCCAGCCCTGGCCAAAAACTTCAAATAAATAAATAAGTGGAGCATAAGATTTAAAAAAATATATATATATAAAAAAAAAAAAATGTTTGAATTTCTGTTCTATCTCTCTTTGCTTCTGTTTATTCATTTGTTTGCCTCATGGTAATATCAAATAAAAAATTCTACAATCTACATGCAAAAAATAAAGAATCAGAAATTAAACATAAACTATTAGAGAAAACCTCTTTTACTAAAAGAGAGAATAAGAAATAGAGGACTGTATGGCACCTGTGGTCAAAGAAGTAGGGTGCCAGCCCCATATGCCAGAGGTGGTGGGTTTAAACCCAGCCCCGGCCAAAAACTGTAAATAAAAAAAAAAAGAAAAGAAAAGAAATAGAGGACAACAAAACAAATAAAAAATTCGAAGCCAAATACAACATGGCAGTAGCACATCCTTACCAATCTACAATAACATTGAATGTGAATGAACTAATAAGAGACATAGACAACTGAAGAGATTTTAAAAACCACCAAGTGTATATTGTTGTCAAGAAGCATGCCTCACCTATAAAGACACACACAGACTGAAAATAAAGGGATGGGAAAGATACTCCAGGAAAGTAGAAACCAAGAAAGAGCAGGGGTAGCTATACTTTATGGTATAAAATACATTTGAAAACAAAACTTCAAAAAGACGTAAAAACTGTCCTTGTATAATTAATTCAGTAAGAAGGTGTAACAGTTCTAAATATATGTATGGACCAAACCATGAAGTAGCCATATATGCAGGGTGGCCAAAAAGTTCGTGTGCAATGTAAATAGGGTGTAATTGAAAATTTCACATGAACTTTATGGATGACCTGTATAAAGCAAATATTGTCAGAGCTAAAGAGAGACAGACTTCAATACAATATTCATTGGAAATTTCACCAGTCCACCTTCAGCAGTGGTCAGATCATCCAAATAGAAAATTAGCAATGAAACATTGGACTTAATCTGCACTGTAGACTGAATGGACTTAATATATATTTAACAAAACATTTTATCCAATAGCTGCAAAATTCATGTTCTTTTTCTCCATATGTGGGTGATTCTCAAGGATAGAGCATATGTTATGCCACAATAAAAGTCTCAAAAAATTCAAAAACATTGAAATCATACCAGGTTTCTTTTCTGACCATAATGAAATAAACCTAGAAAACAGTAAGAAGAGGAACATTGGAAACTATACAAATGCATGGAAATTAAACGGTATGAATAACCAGTGGGCCAATCAAGAGATTAATAAATAAATTTTTAAAATGTCCGAAGATAAATGAAAGTGAAAACACAACATATTGCAGACATGTATTGCAGACAGTAAAAGCAGTAATGAGAGGAAGGTTTATAGCAGTAAGTGCTAGCTAGATCAAAAAAATAGAAAAGTTTCAGATAAATAGTCTAATGATGCATATTAAGGTGTTAGAATTTTAAGAACAAACCAAGCCAAAAATTAGTAAAAGAAATAATAAAGATCAGAGCAGAAATAAATGAAACTGAAACCAAAAAAATTACAAAAAAATCAATGAAGCAAAAAATTGTTCTTTTGAAAAGAGAAACAAAATAGAAACACTTTTAGCTAGACTAAGAAAGAAAATAAGAGCAGACCTAAATAAATAAATTCAGATATCAAAGAGGAGATTACAACTGATACTACAGAAATCTAAAGGGCCATTACAGACTATAATAATTGACTATATGGCAATAAATTGAATAAATTGCTAAACACACACAATCTATCAAAATTGAATCAGGAAGAAATATAAAACTTGAATAAATCAATAACACAGTAATGAGATAGAAGCAATCATAAAGAATCTCTCATCAAAGAAAAGCCCAGGACCTGATGATTATACTGTTAAATTTTACCAAGCATTCAAAGAACTAATACCTATCCTACTTAAACTATTCCAAAAAAATCAAGAAAATGGGCTACTTACTCCCAATTCATTCCACTAGGCCTGTATCACACTGATGTCAAAGTCAAAAAAGATGCAGTTAAAAATAAAAAAAGAAAAATTATCCCAATATCACTGGTAAACATACAGAAATATTCTCAACAAAATACTAGCACATCAAATTCAAAACACCTTAAGAAGATTACTCACCAGAATCAAATGGGAGTCATCACAGGGATGGAAAAATCGTTCAGAATATGTACATTAATCAATGGGATATGTCATATCATCAGAACAAAGGACAAAAGTCATGTGATCATTTCATTCCATGCTGAAAAGGCCTCTGATGAAATGCAACAAACTTCATGTTAAAACTCAAAAATGGGGTGGCACCTGTGGCTCAAAGGAGTAGGGCACCGGCCCCATATACCAGAGGTGGCGGGTTCAAACCCAGACCCGGACAAAACAAACAAACAAACAAACAAAAAAAAAAAAACCTTAAAAATTCCAGATATAGAAGGAACTTACATCAACACAATAAGTACCATATATGACAGACCCACAGGCAGTATCATCCTGAATGGGGGAAAACCTGAAAGCCTTTCCACTAAGATCTGGAACAAGACAAATAGGTTAGAAGAATCAGACAAGAGAAAGAAACAAAGGGAATCCAAATTGGAAAGGAAGAAGTCAAATTGTACTTGTTTGCAGATGATATGATTCTATATCTAGAGAAACCTAAGACTCTACCCCAAAACCATTAGGATAGATAATCAAATTCAGTAAAGATGTAGGATACAAAATAAACATACAAAAATCTATAGCATTTCTATATGCCAACATTAAGCAGCCAGTAAAAGACACCAAGAAGGCAGTCCCATGTATGAAAGCTACAAATAAAATACCAAGGAATAAACTTAATGAAATAAGTGCACAATCTTTATAATGACCACTCTAAATGAAAGAAGCTGAAGGGGAAAAAAAAATAGAAAGATATTCCTAAGGATTGAAACAATCAGTATTATTAAGATCTTCATACTACCCAAAGCAATCTACAGACTCAATGCAATTCCCACAAAAATACCAATGACATTCACATCACTCAACTTCAGATTATACTACAGAGCTATAGCAACTGAAACAACATGGTATTGCCATAAAAACAGACATATAGTCCAATGGAACAGATTAGAGTGCACAGAAATAAATCCACACATCTATAGTAAATTTATCTTTGACGAAGTTGCCAAGAACATACAGTGGGGAAAGAATAGTCTCTTTAATAAACACTGCTGGGAAAACCAGATATCCATATACAGAGTAATAAAACTAGACCCTTTTCTCTCACTACACATACTTTATATGAAAAAACAGACATAGATTTAAAAAGTGGATTAAAAACTTAAATCTAAAACCCCAAACTGAAACTACTGAAAGACTACATTGAGGAAATGCTTCAGGCCATTGATCTGGTCAAAGACTGCTTGAGTAATACCCTTAAAGCATCAGAAACAAACAAACAACAAAAAAATTTAATCAAATGGAATGACATCAAGCTACAAAACCTTTGCACAGCAAAACAAATAATCCCCAAAGGGAAGAAACAAATCACAGAATGGGAAAAAAATATTTGCAAACTACCTGTCTAACAAATGATTAATAAATAGAATATATAAGGAGCTCCATCAACTTCATTGGAGAAAAATTCAAATAATCCAGTGAAAAAATGGTGAAAGGATCTGCATACACATTTCATAAATGAAGACATACCATTGGCCAACGGGTATATGAAAAAAAAATGCTCAACATCACCAATCATTGAAAAATGGAAATCAAAACTACAATGAGTTATCATCTCACCCCAGTAAAATAGCTTTTGCTAAAAAGACAAATAATAATAAATGCTAGTGAGGATGTGAGGAAAGGGGAACCCTCATATACTATTGGTGGGAATGTAAACTAGCATGACTGTTGTGGAAAACAGTACAGAGGTTCCTTACAAAACTAAAAGTAGAACTATCATATGGTCCAGCAATCTGACTCCAGGGTATATATCAAAAGGATGGGAACTGAGTACATCCAAAAGATATCTGCACACCCATCTTAAGGTGTGCCGTAACTAAGGTATGGCATAACTCGCCACAGCTAAGGTATGGAGTCATCCTAAGTATTTATCAATGAACAAATGGATAAGGAAATAGTGGCACAATAGAATAATATATTGCCACAAAAGAATCAAATCCTGCCATTTGTAACAGTATGGATAAAACTAGAGAAAATCATGTAAAGTGAAATAAACCAAGCACATAAAGTTAAATTTTGCTTACTCTCATTTATATGGGGGAGCTATGTTTAAAAACAATTGATTTCACTGCGACAGAGAGGAGAATGATGGTTACCAGAGGATAGGAGGACAGCAGAGAGGGGAGGATAAAGTTGGGTTGGTTAATGCATACAATAATATAGTTAGTTAGCGAGAATGAACAATATTTGATAGCACAACCAAGCGACTATGATCAACAATAGGTTACCATAGACTTTAAAATAAATAAAAGAGCAAATCAGAATGTTCCTAATAAAAAGAAATGTTAAATACCCAAGGCTATGATTACTCAGTTATCCTGATTTCATTAATTCACACACATAAATTGATGTCTGTATGAAAACATCACTACATTTATAGGGTACACTATATGTACCCTATAAAGATATACCAATGTTATGTACTCATAATAATCAAAATAAAAAAAATTTAATAAAAGAAAATTCTTATTTTTAATCCCATGTTTTCTTCTACCAATATTCTGCAAACCAGTTAGAAATATTAAAGAAACATGTACTCGAAATTTTTAATTATAAGAAGCTGCCAATTCTTGACGTCATGAGTCCCTTAGCACTCTTAGTGCAACTTCTATTGGAAGTATATTTTATTATCTGTTTGGACACACCAAGTCAGAGTGTCTAATTCTAAATTGTAACTACCCATAGAAATAAAAATAAAAGAGTATGTCAATTTTTTGTAAGAAATCTATGATAATCATTTTATTTTTTGCAAGACAAAAAGTCTCACTTTGTCACCTTCGGTAGTGTGCTCTAGCATCACAGCTCACAACAACCTCCAGGTATTAGGCTTAGGCCATTCTCTTGCCTCAGCCTCCCAAGTAACTGGGACTACAGGCACCCCCCACAGCGCCTGGCTAGTTTTTCTTTGTTTTTTTTTTTTTTTTTTTTTTTTTTTTGCAGTTTGGCCAAGGCAGGGTTCTAACCTACCACCCTCAGTATATGGGGCCTGGTACCCTACTCACTGAGCCATAGGCGCCACCATGAATTCTGCTTTCAGCCTGAACAAATGTATAACCTTGGTAAAGTAATCTTTTAGAGATATTCTATCATCTTTTTAAAAAAAGGGGGATATTAATATAATATTGACCTTACAGTGTCTTGGAGGACTCCAAACAGATGATGCTTCTAAAGCCATTTTCATAATTTCTGGCTTGAATCAACTGTCCAATTATCATCATGATTATTAACAATAGCACTTGCACATGATTTGGAAAGTAACTCTCAACAACATACTAAAACAGGTTCAATATTTCTAAGTTTTAAAGTTAACTACGATCATTCTGATTACTTATGCATTATTTTTTATTGACAAAAAGCATGGAGACATAGAAAGCCCTAAAGTTTCCATGGGTTAAGGTGCCTGAGATGATAGGTGATATGCAGAAATACTTCCATGAGGACATTTTCCCCCAAATTGGCTTCAACTATATTAAAAAATGGTCTATTGCAGGATGTCAATCTGCCTGACAGTGTAAATCTCCTTAAAGCAATTTAATTCAGATTAAAAAGATAACTTTGGCTTATGTAGCAGAATGAAGTATCTGTTTCAAATTCATCACGTTAACACCATCAACCCACCACGGCCCATGATTGAGTAGTTTTAATTAAGCTTAGTTGGGGTGTGGGGGGAAGGGCGTGTCATTTAATCCTTCATTAAGAGTTAACATGATTATTATAAATATCACTATAACTTTTGTAGTTTGAACATCTTTCTTTTTTATTAAATTTATTGTTTTCCATATGACAGAGTAATACCATTTGGGGAACTCTAGCTCCCGCGAGTTTTAAAGTTACCCCACTTCCAGCACCATAAAACAGAGGCCTGCTGTTTTAATCACGCCTCTCTCTCTCTCAATGTTGTTTGCGCCCTGGTACAACCCATCTGCCTTGAATCTAGTGCTCCGCTGGGGCTGCACACATCTGCCAGCCAGACTACCTTCGTACACAATTACTCAATCCACCGTAAGGCTCTTTAATAGGAAACAAGTGTGACAACGGCAAGCCTCTCTTTTTTTTTTTTCCTCCTCCCTCTTAAACCACAGAGTCAAATAGCTCTAATAGAGATGAAGCTTGATAGATCCGCCCAGGTGTAGGTGAAATGGTAGAGCCTCACGGGTAATAGATGCTGTGCTCTCCAGCTGAAGTTTAGCACTTTGTCCTGACCGGCTCTCTGGCATCAGCGTGTCGGGCTGCTCCTTGTGCGCTCACAAAGTCAACATGCTTCTTGCCGTTTGCATTTAAGCCTAATCCGGAGGGCAACCTGGAGCTAGGTGAGAAGAGCACAGCAGCCCTTTACTTCAAAGAAGGACAAAGGACAACAAATGCAGTAAGTGGAAAATTTATATTTCCTTCTTTTACTTGGGAATTAATTAAGGGTGTTTACTCTCAGGGAATCCTCTGAAGACTGTGCAAAAGTGAACTAGGAAAAAGCCTGTGTTCCCAACCCGTGCATTTTCTCCAGTTTCGTTTTGCACAATACCCTGACATTGACACTCAGAGCTTACACACTCCTGGAGTGACTTTTTATTCAGAAGGTCTCGTAACTGAAATGTGGTGCTAATGATAATGCTAATTCAATCCGGTATTCTGGCTGTTTCTGGGTGAAATGTCCTTTATTCCTGTCAAAAATGATGGTGGCTAGTGCTTTGTCAGTTTTCAAAATAGAAAAAAAAAACCTTAAGAAGTACATACCCTTCTTGAAAATAGATTTCAACTTTTATGTATAACTGTATTGTTACATCACTGTTCATACATTAGTGTGAGCAATTGGATGGTAACTTTGCTTAAGAAATCTGTTCTAAAGGTTTATCTCTTACCCAAGAAGTGATACCTAAAACTCTAAAAGCGGTATTAGGTTGTAGCAGCAATGACAATGATAATGAATTTTTAAAACAAACAAAACAAAAGGTCATTTGTCTAATAGCACGGGAAGAGATATTAAAACCAGATGGAGGAAATCTCAACTTTGACTTTTTGGTCTTTCATGCTTGGTTTAAAGCAGCCTTCACATTGCGTTTATTTTGCATTTACAACTTTGGATTCACCATTAAACTATGTTTGAACTTGAAGTTCAGATTTGATCTAAGTACAGCTCTGTTTCTTGAGCCCCCTGCCCTGATTTTTACTCGGCTATGGGGAATCTTTTTACTGCTCTACCATATATCTCGAATTGTGTTAACAAGCTAACTGCGGTGGACTTTCAGGTGGAATGTCAGGCAATGTAAAAGAATGTGTTTGCTGTTACAGAGTATGATGCTCCATGAAAAAATAAACACAGAGAACAGACACCCTAACAAAGATTCCAGTTATTGTTCCTAAATGAATCCCTCAAATACTGTTATTAAAATATATTAAAAGAATTCATTAACAACTCTCTGTATATTGTATCTAAAGCCATTTGAGTTTTTTAATATAATCCTTATTTGAAAAATTAGTCTGGCAGATATTGTCAACTCAAAAGACAAGGCAAATATATAGGGTAGATAGTCAAAATTAGAAAAAGCACTATTGCACTGTTTAAATAATTCTCCATTAGCCCATGTTTTGTTTTTGTTTTCTAACCGTTATAGATGGACATCATTGAAATTGATGATTTAAAAGCCATGGCAGCAGAATCCTGATGACTCCTTTGTGTATATTCAGAAATGATTTAGCCTGGATAAAGTAGCTGCTATGAGAGGTTTAATTAATTATTGCTAGTCAAATATATTTCTTTAAGAATTGCATTTGACATTACTGATGGTGGAGTAAACGCAGTTTAAAACTCATTCTTCATGAAATACTTCAACCGACAATTGTTGGCATTGAATAGCGGTCAATGTCTACCCCCTACAGGGAGAGATTCTAATTTCACTATGCCGTCCCCAGTACGTGAATGCCACGGAGTACAGTTCACACGTATGAATGTTGTAACCGTGTCAATGACTTCAACAAGTGCCCCTTAATGAAAAGGTCAGCACTGTGATTAATAGGAAGCTGGTTTCAAAGGCTGGACTTCACTTCAGCACTGAATTTAGATTTGTTTCTTCTTGATTTACTCCATTTGCCTTTCAAAGTATAATAAAAACCAAGTGGTACTATGGTGCACATTTTTAATGCAATGTGGTTGCTTTTATAGGATAGCAATACATTTAGTATATTTAATTCAGTAAAGAAAAAAATATTTAAGTAAAATTGGTCAAGCCAAAGATTCAGATGAGAAGGATGATGAAGGAAAATTTCACCCTTTATCCAAATAGTAGGAATATATAGGGTTTGGTAAAATTTTAGCAAATTTAAGGAAGTTTAAAGAAGCGTGTGGGGTACAGGGGCGAGTGGCAGAGAAAAGACTTGATGTTTCACCTGAGTTTATTATCCTTAAATGCGTAGCTATGTGCCAGCAGTAAATATTCACAGGTAACTCATGATTGTTCACTAAAGGTGAAATTCACTAAAGAACGTGGCTGAGTGGAGATGAAAAGAGTAATTACAGGCCCAGTTACAGCCTCAAAGAAGCAATATAGCCATTTAGAATTTATAGCTGTGGTTTTGTTATAACTTTCTCTGTTAAAGTTCCTGTTGGAAAAATATTGTGGTAAATTCAACTTAGGTTTTTCTTCTAATTATTTTGCAACTGAAATCATATTTGCTAATGAATAACATGCTAACATTTAGGCAATTAATAAGTTGGGTGGTCCTTAAAGATATTTTTATATGGATGTATAGATGTTTTATGTCCCTGTGCCTTTATCTACACATATTTTCAAGTAAAATTGCAATATGAGTGATTAACAGAAACAATATAAATACATGTATTATATTTACTGCACATGACAATTGCTGTATGGTTGCAATAAAATTTTTGGAAATTATAGGATATATCAACTTATTCTAAGAGATATTGTTTTTCAAATAACCTTTCCTTTTTGACCCTTAAATCAATACTTACAGAATTTTAAAAAGTCCATCTTCACTTTTAATGAAGGAACTATACCACACATCAAGATTAAAATGTAGGGAACAAGTCTAATTTTGAATGCCAATGGAACACAATAGTTTTCAATGGCCACTCAAGGAAGAGACATGTAGTCACCTCTATATCATGAGCACAGTTTCTTAGATGTCTCACATTTTATCAATGAACACAAAAATGTCTTCTGGGTACTCCTCTATTCAAGGTTTCATTTCTGCTCTGAAGTAGAAGCCTACTAATTCTAGATAGGGCTGTAATGCATAACATGAGTTGGGCTTCCACAAGGTACCAGATATGGCCCTAAGCACTTTGGATCCAAGATTTATGTTGTCCTTCTGGCCTAATGAAATAGGTAATGTTTCCCTAAATCTATTTATAAATCTGGAAACAGAGAGGTTGAGAGACTTGGTCAGTGTTGCACAGCCAGTAAGTAGAACTTGGGTTCCAATTAACTTTGCCTGGGAACAGATACCTCTTCCAGCCCTGGAACACCGCTGCTGCTCTAACAGGTGACTTCACTGTCAGTGCCAAGTTGACTTTGTCTCTGACCAACTTATCATGACTACTTGAATTTAGAAAGGAATTCATAAATGCACATCGATGGAATGCCCCATCAAACACAGCATAAATGGTTTTTTCTTTCTTTTTTTTTCTTTAGACGAAGCATAAATTGTTGAAAGCCAAGCAGTGAGGATGATCTCACTCCAGTTACATTATCATTCAGCACTTGCACTTAACGCCCTACTATTTTTGAGATTTTACTACAGGTAAAAAAGAAGGTGCATTTATATCCCAAGTGTGAGGAAGGGCTGGTCCTTGCACCTTCACTTAATTGCAGATTTCCATATCTGTTACAGGTGAGCCTCTGACAAGACTGTCTCCTTGGGTATTTCCAATCAAGCCTATGGCATACAATGATGACTAATCACAAACAGCCTCTCAATGAGAGTCACCTGAGCACATTTCCACATGAAGGGCAGTGCTTTGGGGGTAAGAGTTTATTTTTCCTCACTGCCTTTCAGGTGGAAATGTGTTCGGGTGACTCTCATTGAGAGGTTATTTGTGTAAACCAGTGGTTCTCACCTGTGGGTCGTGACCCCTTTTTAACAATGAAAAGACATTGCCACATTAGGAAGGTTGAGAACCACTGGTGTAAACTGTCACCCATCCTGATGATTTTCAGGACTCAATTATTCAGTAGGATATTTATGTTTTTAAAGAGAATGCTAATTGAGTTTTTCCTTTCTTTGTGAATGTATACATAATACATGCATATACATATTTTTTGGTCATGCAGACACATAGACTGGAAGACATCTCTTTATAAGATTTCATGTCAAGTAGAATTTTCTAGAACTTGAATATGTGGTATGACTATCTCCTGAAATGCTTTCTCCCCAAGACATTCATAACTATGATTGAGATTCCTTGAGAGATCACAAACAAAATATTTTTGTTAAAAACCTCCCTTGTATCTCATATTTTTAACATTCTAGGTTTGTACATCTTCTACCAGACAAAAACAAAATATTCACTTCAAAAGGAGTTATAATTTTGTTAATAGTCCATATTATAATTTTTAAACCAACACATTGATTATTTTTACAAACACAAGCAGACTCATGTAAAGCAAATGCAATCAGCATGAGGAAATTCCTTCAAAATTTAAGCCACCCCCAACACGTTTTCTTCTGAGGAGTGGGTAGAAGTAAATGTTCCTTTGGTTATCATAATTAATTTTAATTTGACAAAAGATATTTATGTGGGATTGTCACTTATTAAGATTCAGACTATTATAAAAAAGAATATAAAGGAATAAAAAAACAGTGTTTAAAAGCTAATCTCAAGATCCTGGCAGAATTAATCTATGGTGACAGGATCTGAAAGCTCTAAATACCTTGAGGATTGATGATGACTTAAAAACAGTGGTCAGAGACTTCCTCCATCAGTATCATTAGTCAAAGAGATCAACAGGCTAACCCCTTGAAGTTAATCTTATCCTCATAAATCCTTTCTGAATTATCCACTCACTACTTCATTCTTATTGGTCAGCTCATCTGAAGTGGGAGGGTTCCTTCCTCTTTCTCTTCCTCTTACCTGGCATTCCAAGCCTTCCTCCAGGAAACCAGTCTGGATTTAATTCTTATACTGGTTTATTCTGGCTCATATTCTAGTGAAACAGTGGGAACACTGCAAATGCAAATGTTGCTGGTGGATCTTGGGTTTGGCTGTCTCTGCTCATTTTCACAGTTTCATACACCCTGAAGCCCAAGCCAGCAATCACAGCAATCAACACAACTCCTGATTGATCTTTTTTTTTTCCTTTTTTTTTTGCATGAGAACCTCTTTGTCCTATGCCCTACATAAGTCAGACTTCTGGCCACATAGGTTTATTTCTACAACCAAAATATAACAGTTCTTAGTTTTTAACCCTGCTTAACATAAATATTTCTCTTCATTTTGAGCACACTGAAACATAGACCCTGTTTTTAAGCGTGGGTATGAATTTTTAATTTTGTTATGAAGTACATTTTATCACTGCTGTGTGTTCAAGCAGCATAGTAGTTAGTGGCAGGTGTGCCTACATAATTCAAAGAGGCATCTACTTAGCAGTAACTTTATTTTCCTTCTATTCCTCAATGTACATTTCAAATTTGGATGGAAGGGCAAGGTGAGAATTAGTATTCTATTTGTACTTGTATTACAAGCTTGAGGATTTAACCTTGTTACTGGCCAGATGTGCTAATATCCTCAAAATGTACATGCTATATAATCATTTTTTTCTGATAAACATTTTTAGTCACTTAAATTAATTTTCCTGAAATAAATCAAATGTTGTTAGTTATGCACATAATTTTTTTTCATTTATAATTATACTTGATTGAATCACAGATCTAAAATTCACCATAAGTGTAGCAGTGATCATGCAGTCAAGTCACTGGGGTTCAGGTTCTCTTTTTCAAAATTATCACTTTTTCAATCTATAGAGCATATCTAGTGTGCAACATCAGTGCGATTACTCATGTGTGAAAGAACTTTGCAAAGCTCTTTGTAAAGTTATCAGGAAGAACTTTGAGAAGTTAATGTCAAATAGAAAAAAAAATAGAATACATAAGAAATATCCATGATGCTTCATATAATACTCTTGCCAGGCTTGTAAAAGATTTCCATGTAGTATAGGACTAAATGTTTAATATAATTTATGTTTGATCACATAAAGCATAACAGTCAGATTAAAATCTGTTTCAATGATATTAATCAAAAACTTTATTACTGAGCCTAATTTCTGTTTCACAAAATGAGTTTATATAAATAAGTCTTTCTTAGGCCAACAAAGCACTTTTAATTACTTTTTTCAGTTTTTAAACTTGACAAAACACTCATATTTGATTTATTTGATTCATTTTTTGGATGAGCTTTTCCCCTGCTTCAGTTTTAAACAATTTAACAAATGAAAGCGATTTAAGAGTAGAAACCGTAAATCGGTACCGTTTGAGAGTGAGTCCATAATACTGAAGCTTTGAATTAGGTTTGGTTCACCTAAACAATCACAGCTAAAATTGATTTGACACAATTCAAAAGAAGAAGTGAAGAAGAAAAAATTATTAGTACCAGCAAGGGTATCTCAAAATTCACATAAAACATTGACACGTATTGTCATTTTGTTCTCATTTATCCCATGAAATAGTGCAGGAAAATGTATTTTTTACTATTTAATGACAGTGTATTTCACCACATTCCAATATCATGATACAATATTTAGTTTAAATATGAAAAGATAAGTAATATCAGCTTATTGCATTTCTTTTAAGATATAAAAACAAGTATATGAGGATGTATATGCAAAAGAAACATTAATGCTCTAACTACTACTGGTCTTGTGGCTCATGTTATCTGTTCTTCACATTGACATGCAAAGGTAGATTTGTCATTTCCATTTTACGGGTAAACAACATGCTTTGTTGTCTTGATTTCATATAAAAGCTGTAAAAATATTTTTAAATAACTAATATTAACATCAGTAAATGTGAACTATGCCAAGATGACCACACGCACTGTAGGTTGCAGTAGAAACTTTTTATTATACTTCCAGTCCCAGCAGCTGGACTTTAGAGACTTGGTCCGCTTTGACACACTATGAACCTCACCGATGAACTTACACACTTCCCATGAAGGAGTCATTTGTAACCAGGTAGTATAGCCGTCAAATTTTGATTCAAGGAAAGGTCAAGTAATGCCATCTCTTTTGGAAGGTATTCTACTTTGTCACTTTTATGAGAATATAAATACTAAAGATGGTTTCATCAGTGTGAAATAATACATTTTATATCAAACCTTATCTTTAGATCACATTGTAAGGTATATTCACTAATTGTGGTGCTACATTTGCTAAAAACCTTGCTCTATGTGTGTGTTATATGAAATTAATAAGAGAATGTGTGTATTTATGGGTAAAACTTTCTACTTGGCAGGACTTCTATCCATATATTCCACAGTGATCATTTGTTAAAAGAAATATTTTTGTTTAAAACTATTTAAAAAAAAACACTCATCATGACGTTTTGTAACAATAAGAAAAACATGAGTTTGAAATGCTTTTTTACTGGTTTACTTTGGCCTTTCAGTGTTTGGAATATTTAGGTTAATCCTTTGCTATTCTCTCATGCTCTCATTTTCATATTATTCAATGTGTAACTTTAAACTATGCTATAGCTTGCAGCATTACACATGAGTTTTCTGGGTAGAATACATTTTTTTAAGAAAAATATTATCTATTTTGGAAATGGTGAACTTTGTTTTAGATCATGACAAAACCCAGATCTGTTTTTTTTATTATTAGTATGTTGTGGGTGGTGTATTGCCCATCCAGATTCTTTCCATACTATCCTTAACACCCAAATTCGCAGGACTCCCATCTCCTCAGAGGGAACAAGAAAGCACCACTGGCCATCAGCAAGGCAGCATCAGGAGGTCCACATGACGCAGTCCTCACTGCAGTCCCACAACTCAGGGACAAGCAGGAAAGATCACAATCAGGAGGGTGCAGGAAATATTCTAGCTTGAACACCTTCTTCTCTACAGAAACTGATAGCTTTTGTGACCACAGAGACATAGCTGCTAGGATTTTGGCAAAGGGCTTGCCCATGGAAAACAGTCACCCTATTCAGAGATTCTCCCAGTTCCAATTCAATGTAGCAGTCAAGAGACATTTTTGCTTTAGAGAAATTTCCCTTGTAATATGGTTGACAGTCTAATTTTTATTAGACTTTATTTAGAGAGCAACAGTTAACAAAAGATCAAATTATCATGAAGGAGAAAGTACATTCCTAGCGAATTCTCTGTGGACGATTGGAGAGGACTTTGAAAACATGACTCTTAAGGATTAGTGTGTCCCATTTCCTTTGTGTTTACAAATGTAGTCTGTGCTTGAGTTTACAGTATACAGACCTGACATCATTTGTTGTTTTGATTTGGCATCCAAACAGTTTGAAATATTGCTGCCCCCTCTGTAAAGTAAAAAAAACCTCTAGACATTTACAAATAAACATTTCGAAGGAAAAAAAAATCTAAATTTGTCAACTAAAAATTTCAAAGGGATTTTGTATCTTTTAGGTGAGACTAGACTAAGAAAGACTAAGACCACCCCTACAAAAGACTAAAACTTGTAGTGTCTTATATAACTTCTGAAAATAAATAAGGGTAAACGTAATTCACAGGGTGTCCAACGTGTAGCCCATGTAGGCATAGACTTTTTTTTTTTTTTCGGCTCAAACTTTTTATGATGGTCATATATTTAGTACTTGGCCTGGGACAACTCTTGTACTTTCACTGTGTGACAGAAAAGAAAAAAGTTTGGACATTCCTTCTGGCCTGGATTTGCTTCCAAAACTCAGAATACTTGTTCTATAGCTACATGTTAAATGTGGGAAGAGCCAGGATATGTCAGTTGTAGCTACAACAATAATGTCATGGCCACACATGAAGGAAACCTGCTTTAGGGGAAAAATGACTGTGGCAAGAACTCAGGCTGTTCTAGATGGAAGCAGGCAAATACCACCTCGTCAGTTCCTAGAGCTATTATCATTAATTTTTAAGTATTGGCTCCAACTACTTTTTCAGAAAGAGATGTGAGTTATGCAGACTTAAAGCATTTCGGGTGCATTTGGATGTTACCAATGCTAATTATTGGACTTTGAAAGCATTACTAAAAATTCGGAATAGTGCTATTTAAATAAATGAATACTGAGATTATATGACAATTGAAATTGGGTCTACTAATTTACTGTTCAGGAATAGATATTAGCTATACAATAGCTAATAATGTCTGTGCCTTATATACATGTAATTATGCTATAGTGAGCAGAGAATTAACCAAAAATTCAGAGATTCTACTTGCAGTTTTATCAAAACAAAGATGAGCTTAGACAAATAACACTAATAGCATTATGCACTTATGACATAACATTACATAATAATACTACCTTGATATTTTCAACTATAAAGTGAGTAATTTGAAATAGATGATGAATATAGTTTATGTCATGTTTGATTTTTAAAGAGTGTATGTATATGATTTTATGATCAAACGTTAACAGCAATCAATGTTAGGACATGACAATTTACAAATATACTTTAGGTAGAAGATATATTATGCTTAACACTTAATTTGTGAACAAATATTTTTTATGATGCATTTTAATGACTTAAAGTCAAGCATGACTTTTGAGTAATTAAATATCTTCAAGTGACTTGAATATTGAAAAATGAGGGCATTAATTCTTTCAGTTAATTTTGCTGGTTTCTGTTGAGTGCTTATCATGAATAAAGGAATTGAAATTCATTTCTTGCAGTTTAAATAGATAATAATTTTCTTTTTTTCTATTAACAGTAATTTTTTATTCTGTCAAACCATAGGCACTATAACAAAAAAGAGATGGTACAGTATAATTAGCTAAAAAGACTGAACTTAATTTAACTTAAATTATGTGTAATAAGAAAAAAACATGAAATTACATTAAGTATTACTTAAAGAAATAGAAAAATATATTGCAATTATTTCATATTCCTTTGAAATCGAAGCTATAAATTGTAGGAAAATTTGTTAGAGATATATAAAGTTTTAACTAGATCTTTTTCTATTCTACTCTACATTTGTTTAACAGATAATGGATTTTAACATCAGCTGAGGCTGGCTCTCTTAATCTGTGTGAATAAGATACTTAGAGCATTTTTAGTTTTCTTCATTTTTTTATTTGTATATCCATGGTATACAAGTACAATCAGGCTTCACTGATTGACATATTGCATTGTGGTGAAGTCAGGGCCCTCTCTACATGTATCATTAAAACAAAACACTAAGCAGTTCTTAGATATATTTCTTTTAGGAGAACATCTCAAAGTTATCCTAAAGGAGCTTGAGATGTTTAGTTTTAATTATGTTTGATCTGAACATCTGCCCAGCCCGTTAATAAAGGAGACACATGCAAGAGAAGGTGGGGTGATGGGGCTTTGAAAGACTGGTGGATCTCTGAAGATTTAGATGTGTCCTAGCATCTTTTCACTGACTCACTCCAATGTCAGGGTCAATCTTTCTCTTAGAATCCTTTGTAGCTCAGAAATATAAAGAACTGGCTTGATCCTTCACAAATTTTGAGTGTTGCAAACTTTTTCTTTGACATGCTTCCATCTCTTCAACTTTCCCAATTCAGGGGCAATTCATTCCTCCCTCCCTCCCTTTTCTCCCTCCTTCCCCTCTTCCTTCCCAGAGTCTCACTTTCTTGCCCCCAGTAGAGCTCTGTGGCATCAAAGCTCACATCAACCTCAAGCTGTTGGGCTTAAGCAACACTTTTGACTCAGCCTCCCAAGTAGCTGGGATTATAGCTGCCTGCCACAATACTTGGCTAGTTTTTTCTAATTTTTAGTAGAAACAGGGTCTTGCTCTTCTTCAGGGTAGTCTTGAACTCATGAGCTCAATCCATCCACCCAACTTGGTATCCCAGACTGCTGGGATTGCAGGCGTGAGCCTCTGTGTCTGGCTTCAGGGGCAATATGTCTTCCTTTCTCTTGCCAACTCAGTCACCATCATGCTTCTACTCTTCCCACTGACTGCTGATACTCCCAATGTTGAACTTCTGCCAACAGTGTTTTCTATTCAAAAACTCCATGCTAATAAAGAGTCTTTAATCCTCGCCATTGCCACCCTCCTTCCCAGTAATTCCTAAGTCAAAAACCTCATTCTGTTGGTATAACACACACTGTTCAATCCTGGAAGGGAAGCCTATTAAACACAGGCACTCAATGCTGCAAAACACAGTTTGATGGACCTCTTTGGATTAATAAATGTCTAAGCCTTTGAATTAATAAAGTAGTTCATAAGATAGCACTCTTAATTCCAGAAAAGATCTCCAATTATTTAGTTTTAGAACAATCAAAAGAGGTGAATTTCAGGCCATGGGGCTGAGGGCCCTGAGGGGCTTCCAAGTCTCACTGCAGAACTGTCCGTGATCTCCCTGGGGCGGGTGGTGACCTGGGGAGCTGCTCCCTGGACAGCATTCTGACTGTCAGAAGATTGGAATCTACTAAAATTTACTGCCAATTTTTGGTGCCCATGTTTCTGCTCTAAACATTTTGAAATTACCAGTCAAAGAACCTTACTGAATGAAAATACACTTTATGAGCAGTTTTAAAATTTACTTTTAATTACTATTTGTTGTTATTTTCCCCCTTCTCTTCCTTCCAAGTGTTCCTCCTCTTTCCATCCGTACCCTACCTTCTTCCTGAAATCAGCTGGAGATGAAGGGAGAGTGAAAAAAGTAAAAGAAATGCAAACAGCCCTGGCTGTGTGTTGTTAACTGAGTGAAAGTGGGGCTGCTCCCCATCTAAAGGGCTGCTCCCGGTGGCTTTTGCAGAGATGAACATTAATCTTGTTTTAGGAAACTTCATTTGTATAATTAATCTTGTTGTCATTTGGGGGTTGGTGATGCAGTTTGTCTTGAATAACTCCTGGACCCTTCGTCCTTACACTAGCCTAACCTTTTCTGGATTACCTAGTTTAAGAAGATTTCTATTGAATTCAAAGTTCATGCACTAAATTTTGCTCTGGCTATTTGCATTATAATTGTTATTATTGCTTTAAATTGACCTTGAAATTTTGCACATGAAAGATCATCTACATACTCCTATCTGTTGAACTTACTTATTAGTATTATTGCTAAATTGCTGAAGTAGCTGAAATGCAGAGCAGCATCGATAGCACAGAGTGTCAGTGACATGTTCACGCTACTGGAGATTTATGCTTCTCTAAAAAAATGAAATGTAGCCCTTTAAAAACATTCATCGTAAGCCTATGTTAAATATCTTTCCCCGTTTTATGAAATCTTGAGCAAGATAATATCTTTCCCTGCTCTGGATTCTATAACGTGTCTTAGCTGTGTCCTATTTGATAGCTGCCTGTGCTGATATATTTTCATACCTTCTGTCCTGTTCCCTGCTACCTGCTAAACTTTTCTATAGCAGCCCTGGGGTCTGCTGCTTCGTGTGCACCGCAGCCATGACAAAGTAGGTGTTCAATAAATGTTCTTTCATAGAACGTTAACAATTCTACCCTGTACATGCTGCTGAAGGGTCTCTATCCCCTATTTGCTGTTTAATTGGCTATTAACTGGAACTGATTGATAGACGTTAAGACTTTTTTTTTTTAAGAGAATTGGCAGCTATGTAAATACAGCACTTAACCTTATGCACTTAGCCATTAACCTTAATCACTGTCCATTAACCTTAAAGCACCCCAGATTTCTCCACTTACACTCCCCAAAAGTAAACCCCAGTCAATGCATTTTTTTTTTAGCATGAAAAAAAACTTAGTAGAGGGTTTTTATTGTTCTGTGAGTGGCTGTAAAAATTGTTTTTGAAAGAGAACATTTGACTCCATTTCTTTTTTAGAGACTAATTTTCAGGTGAGCAAAGGAAGATAAGAAATAGGAAAATTATTTTGAGGAGCATGTTAGTATAAATTTGATAAGAGAAGAACTATAAAATCTTTTTTTAAAGTATCATTTTCTATAATGTTGAAAGTCATAAAAGTGTCACATCACTTTCTACTTTACCCCACAAATCTATAAAAAGTAAATAACCTCTTCCTATAGGCATTACTAAAATCCTATTTAATATTAATCTCACACATGAGATTAATAACATGAGATTAATAAAAAACAGTTATTTAAAAGAGACTGCTTAAAATATTTTCTAATGTCAAATTATAGAAGAGAAACAGGATAAATAATTTTTTTTAAATGGCAACACTTTGGATTTGTCCTTATAAGTATTCCTGCTAATGTAACTAGCCAATTTTATTGTAATAGCCTACTTTCTCAAAATCCTTTATAAACTATGAGTTCTATATTTTCTGTCATATGTATTTCACTGAAATTATATAATCAATGGAAAGAAACATCAAGTATTAATGTATTCCAATTTATTGTGGATTTGTTTTATATTTTGGTTCTGTTCTCACCAAGATCTACATTCACTACCTATGAATGTAAAAAAATAATGCAAAGTTGCAAACAGTGTTTGGTGTAATTTTTATGCAATTATGTTTTATGACCTTAATCCTTGGGGTGAAAACAGTAAATCAGTGAGGCTCCCATTGTGTTCTGAACATAATACATCTGAGAGTGACATGGGGTGCAGTGTGGGGATGGGAGAAAGAGCACCTTGCTATATTCAGGATGTAATTTGATACTAATGGACTGATTATTTTTAGATTTGCCAAAATGCTCAGTTTTGTTCCAAGTCCCAGAGGGAACTGACACTAGAAGGTGTGAGCAACTGAGGGCAAGGAAGGGTCTCTTTTACTACTGACTTTCAAGGTATTTTAACAAATGTGAAATCTTACTGGAAAAACAAACCAGTGTAACATGATGACTTCAACTCTAGAAGGATGTCACCTCAAAACTAGGCTGCTTAGCTGTCCCCTTGGAATTTTATAGTTACCCAACTGAGAAGGCAGGTGATAATGAGAATGACCTGGCAGTGGAGTTTGGGCAGAATGAACTCCACAAAATGCTTGTATGGACCATGTGTTTGGAGAATTAATCAATAACTTTCACTGGAATTGCTGCGGGATGTTTGTTCTCCTCTCTAAGCATTTTACCATGCAGTCATTCATAGGCCTAAAGAGAGTCTTGGAGGTACACAGATCTAAGGCCTTATTAATTCACTGTTTCACTCTTTATTTAGTAGATGCTATACCCCCACAACATTATACATACAAAAATGACTTAGACTCACACTATATATTGACATTTTTTTCAAACAGGGTGATGATAAATGCAAGCAATTTTTTTAACTTAGTATATGAGCAAATAAGTGAAAGTAAATTTCTGTCCATTTTTGCAGAACATCTACCATGTATGAATTTATATGTAAGCAATATTGCTTGAGAGACCCTATTCAATAATATTTTAGACCATTTCTATGGAGACAGTGATATGAATATATTAACATGTTTTTGAATTTTTGCTTTCTTTTTGTAAACACATGGCAGGTAATCCTCTGTAATGGTTTTTACAAGCAGAGGACTAACCTGGAAAAAGATAAATTTCTTAACTTTAATATAAATATTAAGTGTTAAATACAGGAAAACTGATCAAATTATTATGCCCTTGGGAACTTGACTGGGAATAATTAGTAATTGTACCCTTGTGTCTAATTTAGAATAGAGCTTTATATTTCTTCATTGTTTTTATATTTTTAGCACCTAGAACAGATAGCATTTATTAGGCATGCACATTATTTGTCGAATTCTTTTCATTGTTTTATTTAAGAACTGTCCATCTAATTCTGTGGCTCTCAAACTTCCTAATGCCAAGACCCTTTATTACAGTTCCTCATGTTGTGGTGACCCCCACATAGAATTATTTTTGTTATAAACTGTTACAGCATTAGAAAGATTGAGAACCACTGGTCTAATTTAACAAACTTCACTTCAAGTTTTTATCACTCTATGGCATGATTTGGGAAGACCTCTATGTGGTTTTGGCTCTACATTTGGACAATTAAGACAGGTAGATAATATTCTTGAGCTAAGTTCCTTCAACTTATCCCCAGATTCTAAGGAAATATAAAACTTTTCTCAAAATTGAAAACTGCTACCATGAAGATTGTGTCTTACCTTTATTTATAGGTTCACTGAAATGTATTTTAATCTAGAATCATATGAACATTAGAGATATAACCTGCCAGGGGAGCAAAAGCCGCCCCCAAAATTAATGCTTGAAACATTTTATAGAGAACTCCAGGGTCAAGACTAATTTTAGGGAAAAGAGTTAGGGCTGTGTCGCTGTGAACCAAGTGTCTCAGAATGAAAGCAAGAACGAGTGACACAGGTAATCAGAGTTCTATAAGTAAACCCATAGATCTGTGCCCATCACCTGTTGGTTAAGAAAATATTTGCTCAGCGCTAGTTACTTACAAAATATTGAGAAAGGGTAAAGGATATAGAGCTGTTTCCCACTGAACAACTAAACAAGCAGGTTGTGTGTTGTATGGATCATCTTTCTTTAAAAAACTGCTCTTGAAATCCCCTTCGATTGCGTCCTATCTGTGAAAGAGTCAGGTCAGAGCATAAAACCCAACCCAATAAAGTCTGCTCCGGCAGCTGTATGAGGGCTTTTGTCATTTGAGATTTTCTCAAATGTGAAGTAGAAAAGAACTTAAGGAGGTGTGATCTGTTTCATATGAATTTTTAAACCTCAAAACAGCAACCCAACAAACCTCTACCACTCCAAAACAATGACAAGAAAAAGCATTACCACTCATCACATTCACACACACCCTCACGTAAAATGAATACACATTAAGAAAAAAAAAAAAAAACAACGACAAAAACAGATTCACTCTTTCTCTCTCAACAATCCCTTATTGCCAGGAAATTTCAGCTTGAATGTGTGTAGTAAAAACAAAACAAAACACTTTCACCAGGGAGCGTGAGAGGGGCTGTATTTCCCCCACCACCATCCCCAGCCCTTACCCTCCTGGGACCCAGCACTCCTGGGGTAGCAGGAGGCGGGGAGCCAGAACTCTGGCGCCTCAAGACCATCTGAGGCCTTAGGTAAGAAAAATGATGTCACAGACGTTTCATTGTTTTTTCCTCATCCTCTCTATTTCCTTCGCTTTTTTCGTACTTTTAAAGATTTTTCTCTCTCTTTATAGTTTCTTTTTGCTTTCTAAAACCTCTCAAATGTCTCCAAATAGAGGGACAATTCTTCCAATCAAATATAAACATATATTCCTACCGGCCATTTGTATTTTCTCTCTGTTTTTTTGCTATAGATGAGGCTTCCTTTTGCCTAGTATGGACATGATGGTGTCAGGATCAGTAGCTATATTTGCCACCCTAAGAACATATTGGAGAATATAGAATATTAACATTTTATGATTCACCTCCAACTCTTCAAAGGAAGAGTTGCATAAAAGCCACACTGCATAAAAGCCTAATAATCATAATAATTGTCTTCTTTCCATTGGTTTCTGGATTCACCAGAAACTGTCATAGTTCTGCAGGGGAGAAAGAAACATCTTTCTTGCAAACTACGCTGGAGGATAAAATGTCAGGTGTAAAAGCCACTGCAAGAGGAATAATTGGAGTCATTTCAAAATGATTTCTGATGTCTCTCTGAAAAAAAAAAAATTATAGAACAAATCCTTGGCTGAGCTTTCCAAGGAGGAATCATAACCTCTCCCCCCTCCAGACTCTATACAGAATCTTGGCCGGCAGGATTTCCCACCTGTGCTCTCTATAGTCTTTTTCACTGTCTGGGAAATGACCTATCTCATATAGAAGAATATGCTTCAGATCCACATGTCTCCAAGACCATTTTCATTATGCAAGAAGGTCCTGTCCTAGATGAAATTTCTATGTAATTCTGTTTGGGGCACACAAACAATTTAGGCCTTTTCATCCATATTCCCATTTAGAAAAATAAAGATTGTTTTTTCTCACAGTTTGGGTTTGACTATTTAATATTCTCTAATCACATTATTTTTTAATACTAGCGAAGTCAGCGAAATCAGAAAGAAACTTTTTTCCAAGGCCGAGAGATAAGGGAACTGGATGAGTTAGGAATCTCTCCTTCAGGCAGATGAGCCTGAGAGCCACCGTTGCAGAGATGGAGCACACACAGCAGCAGCACAGGGTTTGGAACTGAATCTCATCTCCAGCAAGATCCTGACCTGTGTGCACCTTAGGCATCGGGCCTTTTGTTCAGTAAAGGTATGAAAAGCGGAACTGTAATTCATTCTTGACACAGTCTAGTGTGAGTCATAGTGTTGGCTAGGTTTTAGTTTTTACTTAAAAGTTTCCACTTATAATTAATGTTTAGTATGATCTCTATAGTTTGGGGGCTACAAGTTATTTGAAATTTTCTTCTAAGTCCTCTGTAGTCTGAATAATTAGACACTAGGTCCAACTATTCCCATAGAAATTAAAACATTTGTTTTCTTTGAGATAAAAATGAAACACTTAAGATTTATCCCAATGACATTTTATTAATTTTCTAATTCTCTGGTTCTTTCAGATCACTTTATTCATTTCACTTGTAATGATGCAAAATAATAAAGTGGTAAAACATAAAAATTTATGATCAAACCTTCAGAGGGAAAGAGAGAGAAAGAGGCTAATACTTAAGAAATACATAGGATGTTACACATCCATGGTCCCTTCCCCCCATTCTATTATACAATATCTTTATGAAGAAAGTCTTTATATAGGATAGTTCAAAAAAATTAGATTTTATACAGATTCATATCTAGAATTAGTGGCAGAGCTGTGATTTAAACCCAGTCCTGGCTAGGTCCAGATTCCAGTTTTATAACACGAATATAAGGTGGTCTTTTCACTGTCACTATCAACATCAGTATCACTCTGAACACAGGGAAATGGTACAAGCTGTTGTTAATCACATCATCTGCCACTTTGGAAAGGTAGTAACGCTTTTACTTCGTGAGGGTCAATATTTCATTTTCTTTGAGGTTTACCTTTCTCTGTGGTAGTACACTAATAAGATTATATTTGTAGCTTTGGTTTATTGTATTTATACATTTCCTTGATAAAATATGGTGAAGTATGTTATGGTAAAAGTTTAACAGCAGAATATAGATTTCTGGTTGAGTTTCTCTCTTATAGGATCCTTTGTGACTTGTAAGTTATTTTTATCAGAAATTTTTATTTAGCACTAAAATATTTAAAGATATTTCAAAATTTGACAAACATTGACCATTTTTCTGACATAAATAGGGGACATGCTGATGGACAAGGATAGCAAGTATGACAAGAGAAAAAAGACAAGCAAAATATACATTGGAAAATGCAACAACTATTGGCAGCTTCAATAAAAATGCAAAGCTGTAGTGACTTTTACAGTGTTTTTTTTTTAACAGTCAGTATGTTAGCTAAGGGTCCCTGCCTTTGATGTCTCAGATCTTTAGCTCAACTCCTCCTAGTCCCAAATCCCTATCCATGAAAGTCCAAAACTTTCCTTAAAATTTCTGCTTATTTTTGAGGCATGTGTTAGAGGGAGAAGTGGAATTAATGGAACTCAAGTTTTTCAGTGTAAAACTTGATTACAAGCTTGCTTTTTTCTCATGTTGTGAACAGTGTTATCATTCATGTCTATTTTAATTACAGGGACCTGTAATCCTGAACATACATCTCTATGTGCCCTTTTTTTCTATGATAGCCATATATATTGATATTTTATTATGGACTGGACACTTAGTTTTAGGTCATGGAATCCCCAGCGCTGTCTATTACAGTTCTTGAGTTAGTTTCTTAAAACTCTATTAATTTAGTGATCAGAGACAGGTCAGTGCTATTAATAACAATCATGGGCATTAACCTAAGATACTAAGGAAAAAAAAAAACTGAGAATCAAATGATTTGGAAAGTCACTAACCTAATGTGCTTTTCACAATTAGAAGCAACAAATTTTTATTGGAACAAGGGATCTATAAAAAGATTTCCCAAGTCAGCCTTATGTATAAAAGCATGTTTCCCTAGAAACCACGAAAAAAAAAATGCCTAGAAATATAGATGGTTTCGACTGTCTTTTCAGTTATGGGAATTGGGGATTTTGTTGCACTCTAGCAATTCCAGGTCTAGATTTCATAACGCTTTCGTTCACTCCCTCTCTCAGGAGGACAGAAAACCACTGGGATAGGTTGCTAACACAATTTCTATTTTTATCTCTCAAAAGACTGGGATGATTGTCTCAGAAATGTAATGTTTGCTTTTTTAACAATGCTGTAAATTCAAGGTCTTTTGATTCAGCCTGCATAGATGTGTTCATTTGTGCTGTGGAAAAATGATATTTATTACATTAAACAAGACTTCTAAGATTTTATTTAAACACTTGGACTGAAGAAAGATACCTAAAGATCCTCCTTTGGGGATTTCCTTCCACCCTTTTAAGCTTTGTATGTCTCTTTAATGAGGGAGATAGAAATATGATGACTCAGAAAAATTGCTGGTCCTTTAAAATGATAGTGTGTCAAGCAGTCACTCTGATCGCTTACAAAATACTGTTAAAAATTTTAATGTCAGCCTACACAGCCTCTCATAGGCATTAATATTTTATGACCCAGGACAGAAAAGAAATATCACAAAACATGGCGGGAAGGAGTTGAATCCCAGGGTCTTCCTGCCTGAAAACAACGCCTGTGTTGTGTATTGCAGGTTATGAACCTCAAAGTTTTTTCTGGAATATATAATGTCCTAATTCCCCATTTCCATCTTTCTATTTGCTTTTTGGAAAACCTTCTAAACTAGGCCCATCTCCTTTTTTCCTTTATCCCCTCTGTGTTCTCACCTTTCCTGGTTGTAAGCCAGTAGAGAAGCGTGACCTATTTTTCCTTCTGACCCAAATAATTTTGTACGTGAAATCCAATTATGTTGATATCGAATGCAGTGTACAAGAGGAAAGAATTAAAATGTTAGGCAGCTTAATGGATGAATAGTGATGAGGTTGGGACAGTTCTACTTTTATTCTTATAGGTCGCTGTCTAGAGCTCATGCTAAGGAATATTGCTAAATGAAGTTTCTTTTTAAAAAAATGATAATTAAAGAAGAGTTTTGGTATTTATAGACTTTGCTATATTCTATAAGAAACTATTAGCTATTATCTATGGACAAGCCTTAATTTTTAGCATCAATTGATAATTTTATTCTTAAATCCATTGTGCTTTCCCCTGAAGTCACCAGGCCAGTACGAGATAAACCCCACCACCACCCCCCCCACCAAGGTGCAGGGTACTCTTCCACCTTCTCATGATTCAGAATTAATTAATTACTTTGCTTTAACACTGCTTCACAACCACGCCTACAGTTCACAGGACGGTGTGTCCCTAGAAATGCTTTATCACATAGCCCAGTTCTTATCTAGGATAAAATATATCTTTGATTAGAAACATAAATTTAGCCCAATGAATAAAACATAAAAATGAGGTTTGTTAGGGACTTTGTTACCAGGAAAATATGTCTTTATTTAATCTTGACCTTAAAATTTCTGATAATGAAAACAATACAGGGTTTATGAATCTTCTCTAATTGTAATAGGAGGGACTCTCAAGCACTTGTAGAATATTCTAACATTTTTTTCCCCTCTCTTCATTTTTTTGTTGGTTATCTAGCAATACATCTAGTAATTAATGAATATTTATTTTCCTATAGTAATCTCTGAAGAGTTGAAAAGATGTTTCCATATTAATTTTTTCAACTATCTAATGTTTTATTGTATTTTATCCTATTTCATTTACAATTTTTTAAAAAATCTAATGGCACAGTAAATTATTATTTGAGATTATTTTTAAATTTGTGTTTTTCTAATATGTATGTTCTTCATGAGTTTGGAAGTAAAATTGATTACTGTTATATGTAAGGACTTCTCATCTCAATGTAATAGCAGATTTATCAGTATGACATCGCATTTTACATAATTAATAAATAAAATTACTATTTTTTTTTTTTTGAGACACAGCCTCAATCTATCCCCCTGGGTAGAGTGCTGTGACATCACAGCTCACAGCAACCTCCAACTCCTGGGCTCAAGCGAGTCTCCTGCCTCAGCCTCCCAAGTAGCTGGGACCACAGGCGCCCGCCACAACACCCAGCTCTTTTTTGGTTCAGCCATCATTGTTGTTTTGGCAAGCCCGGGCTGGATTTGAACCTGCTACCTTAGGTGTATGTGGCTGGTGCCTTAGCCACTTTAGCCATAGGTGCCGAGCCTAAAATTACTATTATATGTAAGAACTTCTCATTGTAATAGATTTACCACTAAAACATCTCATTTAAGATAAATAAACCATTTTACAGAAGCAATCAATCACAGGTACAAAATCATAGAAATTGATGCAAGGGAATGTCTGTTAAGAATTCTTCTGCTTTTTTCCAAAGCACTTTTAACATACACCTCACTAAGCACATGTGGACAAGGATTTAGGTTAAAAAAAAACATGCTCAATGATCATCAATAACCATGCAAAAATCTCAAAACTTTCCTATGTTTTGGGACACACAAGAAGGAAGTAACTCAACCTGCACTTTATTATTTTGTGTCACATGCAAAGCTTTTTCTGAACTTTAAATCCAAGTGAAAGCAGCTGCTGGAAAAATATCATTACCCTGTACCTTAAGCTACAAAACTGATTTAATGGCGACACTTTATTTTGTTCAGATGGTCTGCTCTTTTCTTCTGTTTAAAGCAGTAAAGCCTATGGAAACTATATCTGGATGAAATCACTGGAAGGTGAAGGCCCATGACTAAAAACATTCTTTAAAGATTACACAGGGTTGCAGTCGAATGGGCGAGCAGCACTAATGAGAGCTAAGTCTCCCCGAGACAGGAGGTCAGACCGCCTCCCTTAGCTATTCGGAGGCATGAGCTTGCCTTCCCTTATAGACAAGGATACAAAGTTTATTATTCACAAATACCAAAATATAAAACAGGGCAATGCATATGGTATGCTTTTTAGTTCAGCCCATTTCTATTCATAAACGAAATAAGAACTTTTCTGTTCTCAGCAGATCAAAAATTATCCTCACATTTTGACCTTTTATGTACTTTTCCCAAAATGAAAATTAGAACATTGCCTATGCTTTTATTACATATAAAATGATCATACATAAAATGTGACAGCTAAAAACAAGTAACGCTAAGATATATTGACCTAGCTATTTCAAAAATTAAGAATACTATATATATAGTTGTTATATAGAGTCTAGTTCTGCTGCTCAGTCTAGAGTGCAGTGACACCATGATAGCTCACTAAAACCTCAAATTCCCAAGTTCAAGTTTTAGAAACATATATTTTTTTAAAAAGTTACTCTTGATATAAACCCAATACTAATAAGCTTTTATGGAACATGAAGGTAAGAAAACTTTGTTTCTTACCAATTTTTATTTTTAGGTTCTTCTCAATTGATAGTAACTTCACTTGTTCATTCATTCATGATTTTTTTTCTTTTTTTTTTTTTTTTTTTTTGCAGTTTTTGGCCGGGGCTGGGTTTGAACCTACCACCTCCGTCATATGGGGCCAGCACCCTACTCCTGTGAACCCCAGGCGCAGCCCTCATTCATAATTTTTTTGAATAATAACAGATACATTGCTTTGAAAAGGACTTATAATAAAAATTATAGGTAACAAGAAAACAATTGATTTTAAAAATTGATTGTTAAAAGGATTTAACATTGTTACTGTGATTTAAATACTAAGGAAATCTCTGATCTTCATGGCATCTAAGAACCTAGCAAAATACCTTTGTAATGACCTTCAACTCAGTACACTAAGCACCTGCTATGGATTGTAGTTCTAATAACCTTTACATAAATCAGATAGTCTTGCCACTTAGGAATGACTCCCAGGTGGTCCTGGCACAGCCTGGTCACATCTGCTAGGTCTTAGGGAGATGGGGGCAAGGGCTCTTCATGCTGGCATTGAGCCATCGACCTTGCTAAAAGCTTTGCCCAAATAAGGAATTCAAAATCTTCTAGGATGTAGAGAAAGAGAATGTTCTAATTAAAAAATACAATATTGGTTTCCTCTAACAAGTAACATTTCCTCTCTAGTTCTGCATGTTCCTGACTCTAAAATCAGTTGGCTGAACTGGATAATTTCCAAAGATTTACCTTTCTCTCCAGAATTTTTAGCAAGTATTTGATGTCACTAGGAGTAGCCTTCATAGATGCTATCATTTACTCATTCAACAAGCATTTCCAACCCCCTAGGGCTGAATAAAGAGAATATAGTCCTTTTCTGCATTGGGCTTAGAGATTTAGCAGGAGAGACATAAGCATAAACATGTTATAAGAGAACATATAAAAATACAATAATATTATACACAGCCATGTTGAAGGAAGTACTTAAGCCTTCTGGTGAGTTTAAGAAAACAGCTGTCTTCAGTAAGCGTTCATTTACTATCAAAGGAGGAAAAACGTAAGGCTACTTCTGGTAGAGAAAAGGATCTGTGTGAAGGCAGGATGTAAGGAGTGGTTGGTAAATGAAAAAGAGTTCTTAGAAGGTCAGTAATGTTGGAATGCACTGAAAATGGGAAAATAGATTTAAAAGTGAGTGAGTAGATAGAGGTCAGATCATAACAGGAATTGCTCAGAAAGCTGTTGTAGTTTGGTGTTTGAGTCATGGAGTCAGAGTCCAGTGCCTGGAATTTATTTCCAACCTAGTCATTTACGAAGCCCACAACTTAGGAAAATATATTTAATTCCTCTTAACGTCAGTATCCACAGGTGGATAAAGGTGATTAGATTTTAGAATTCACACTTATAGATTTGTGCTAAGGAGTAATTCAATAACACACACTAACATTGAAATGCAACTAGGTACAAGAATTTAAAACAATGGTAAATTATTTTTCTCCTTTCTTTTCTTTTTCTTCTTTCCTTCTTTCTTTCTTTTTTTTTTTTTTTTTAAGATAGTGGCTGACTCTGTTGTCCAGGCTAGAATGTTGTGGCATCAGCCTTGTTCATAGCAATTTTAGACTCTGGGGTTCAAGCAATCCTTGTGCCTCAGTCTCTCAAATATCTAGAACCATAGGCTCTGGCCACAATACCCAGGTAATTTTTCTATTTTTAGTAGAGATGGGGTCTTATTCTTGCTCAAGCTGGTCTCATACTCCTGAGCTCAAGGGATCCTCCTGTCTCGGCTTCCAGAGTGCTAGGCATATAGGTGAGCCACCTTGCTTGGCCTACAATGGTAAATTCTAGATTAAGGACCTGAATTACCACATGCAGAAGTTTGGAGGAAGTTTCTGAACACCCATAATCCATTTTGAAATGATTTCAAATGGAGAGTGAAGAGGAAGGTTTATGAAGAGCTTTTTTTAAAAAGTAGTTGATGCAGAGTTGTGCAGTGGGAATGTTCTGGGCCCAGAAAAGAGAAGTTGCCAACCTGTGGGCAAGTGTTCTCACTGGAATGAGGAGTAAAGTGGTGTTATCTCCATCACCCCAATTTCGGAGTAGGGAATGATAGTTGAGAGGGTTATACTTGGGGACCTCTGAATGTTTCACAAAGGCACCCCAGTGGAAACAATCACCTTCTACCTTCTTCCCAGTCCAAGGTACCATTTAGTCTTCCATCTGTGGTTGACCTCAGCAGCCAGACAGATTCGATGGTAATTCAGGTTCATTGGGTGGAGATACATACTCTAATACTAAATTCTGGTCCTTCTTGGACTTAAGTGATCATAAAGCTATATTTAATTCAGAAAGAGCAAAGAATTTAGAGGCCTGCCAGAGTTTTCTTTCATGGTCGGGGAAACATAAGCTTCGTAAAAACAGTTTTTGGAATATCATGAAAGACAAAAAAATATTTTGATATATCACACAATAACTTGGTTCACATACTAGTTTCAAATTAAAACAAAGGATTATTGGGCATAGTGTGTCATTAATATCTAAGGTGTTAGCACCGATGCCAAGCTGTGGAGTGCATGCTAGATAAATAGTGAATCCATAATAAGAAGAGAAAAATGATCAGCTTTAAATAGCTTTGAACCAATGTTTGGACAAATGTTTGGGGGAAGAGGAGAAATTAGAGGCAGGAGGCCCATGAGGAAGCTATCTAATATCTATTGAAATGTCGATGCTGAGAGTGAAGGCACCAAGTATCCAAACTGCATGGGGTAGACTTGGTAGATATTTAGGAGGGAGAAAATAAGACCCAGGGCCACACATTAAAATGAGGGAACTGAGGACAATAGAATGGCTTTTCTGTTTCTCTGGCTTAGGCACTGGACAATAAATGGCAATCCAATACTGTATCTGTTGTTATGTTCCATTTTATTTGTACTGTGCTGAGTTTGATATCTTTTTGGAAGTTTCAGATAAACAGATGCAGTTGAAAATAATCACATTTAGCAGTCAAGGCTGTATTAGAACTACAAAATGAAAAAATAAATATAAATTTATGTGTTAATGTCTACCCAAGAAGACCTATGAATAATATCTATGGAAAGTAGAAAAGGAAGTCAGTGGTAGGACTATATTATTATACCTGATAGTGACCCCAGAGATAATTTAGCAATGGTTTTCAACTTTGTTAAGCTTCAACATGTTATGAATATAACATATAAAAGAGAAAAAAATTGGAGCTATCTGATTAGGGGACAGGAGGGAGGTCCTAACCTATACGGTCAACCTTTATCCTTTTGGAGAACCCTGCCATGCATGCAGAGCACTCAGGAGAGCCCCAAGTTGAAAGTCACTAGTCTCCTGTGATCTTCTATTTAATAAACACAGAAGTGACAGTAGACAGATTTATATTTTTTGTTTTAAGGTATATACCATCCAGACACATTTTTGTATGATTCTAGAATTCAATAGTGGCAGACTAAATCTTAATGATTTCTACCCTTCCTACCCTTAATTCTCTTTACCTGTTAGAACCATACAGGGGAGGACCTAATGGGACATTAACAATCTTAATGTTGATTACTCATATAGGTTTCTTTCTAGACTAAGAGAAAACTTTTGTATAGTCATGTGGCATTGAAACAAATCTTACTTCAATCTTCTCTTTTTATTTTTTATTTCAAAACGTTGACAGAGTAAAAAGTTTTTGTTACATGGATACAGTCTATGATGTTAGAATCAGGGCTTCCAGTGTGTTTGCCACTGGAACAGTGTTCATTGTACCTAATGGGTAAGTTTTTAATTCCTCACCCCCCTCAATCCACCCATTCCCTTTCTTCAAGGTCCTTTACAGCTTTTTATGCCCAGATGCACTTGTCATTTACCTCCCACTTATTAGTGAGAACATGTTGAGTTTGTTTTACTATCCCTAAGAAACTTCACTCAAGGTAATTGTCTCTAGTTCCATCCAAGTTTCTGAAAATGAAATTTTTTTTTTTTTTATAGCTCAGTAGTGATCCATGTTATGTATTTGCACTCACGTATCGATAGGCAGTTAGGCTGATTCCATATCATTGTATCATTCCAATTGTGAATTATTTGTGATCTTTTCAATGTAAGTATCTTTTGATGAAATGATTTCTTTCTCTTGGATAGATACCCCTTAGTAGGATTGCTGGATCAAATGGTAGGTCTACTATTTTTAACTCTTTGAGGAATCTCCACACTGTTTTCCATAGAGGTTTTACTAGTTTGCAGTACCATCAACAGAGTACAAGCATATCTTTTTTCTCTGTATCCACACCAGAGTCTGATATTTTCAGACTTTGTAATAAAGGCTATTCTGACAAGGGAAAGGTGGTATGTTATTGTAGTTTTAATTTGCATTTCTCTGAGGCTTAGAGACAATGAATGTTTTTTAATCTCTCTGTTGACCATTTGCTTGTGTTTTGAAAAAATTTCTGTTCATGTCTTTTTCTCACTTTTTGATAGGGAGATTTTTTTCCTTGCTGTTTTGTTTCAATAACATGCAAATTGTAGAAATTAGTCCTTTGTTAGAAGCATAGGTTGTGATCATTTTCTCCCATTCTAGAGGTTAACTCTCTGTTAATTATTTCCTCCCCTATACAGAAGCTTGGGAATTTAATTAAACCCATTTGTTTATATATGTTGCTGTTGTGTCTGCCATTGGCTTCTTAGTCATGAATTCTTTGCATAGGTCTCTGTCTAGAAGAGTTTTTCCCATCTTTTATTCCAGAATTTTTGTGGTTTCATTCCTTTCAATTAAGGCTTCAATTCATCTTGAATTAAGTTTTGTATGTGGCAAGAGACATGGGTCCTGATTCTTTCTTCTCCATGTGGCCATCTGGTTTTCCCAGGATCATTCAATGAATAGGGCATCCTTCCCGGTGTATATTTTTGTCTACTTTGTAGATCACTTGGTCATAGGTATATGCTTTTATTTCTGGGTTGTACTCTTCTGTTCCATTGTTGTCTGTCTCTACTTTTATACCAGTGCCATGCTGTGTGTAATTATTTTAAGTCCAGTAATGTGATACCTACAGATTAATTATTTTTGCTTAAGTACTTTTTGGCTATTCAGGCTTCTTTTTGGTTCTAAATGAATTTAGGATTATTTTTTCTAGATCTGGGAAGTAAGACATTGGTATTTTGATGAGTCATGTGTTTAATGTGTAAATTGCTTTGGGCAGTATGGCCATTTTAACCATGTTTATTCTATTAATCCGTGACCATTAATGTTTTTCCATTTTCTTGTGCCATCTATGATTTCTTTCATCAGCGTTTTGTATTTCTGTTTGTAGAGACTATTCACATTCCTTGCTAAATATATTTCTAACCATTTTATTTTCTTTGAAGTCTTTAGGGTTTTCCAGATACAGGATCATATCATTGATATGGCAGTTTGACCTCCTCTTTCCTGACAAGGATGCTCTTTATTATTTTCTCTTACCTAATTGCTCTAAGAATTTTAGTACTATGTTGTATAGAGGCTGTGACAGTAGGCAGTCTTGTCTTGTTCCAGTTCTTGGGGAGATTGCCTTCAAATTTTCTCCCTTCAGCATGACATTGGCTGTAGATTTGTCAACTATAGCCCCTATAATTTTGAGATAAATTCCTTCTAAGTCTAGTGTGTTCAGGATTTTCCATATGAAAGGGTTCTAGATTTTGTCACATGCTTTTTCTGCACCAATTGAGATAAAATGAATTTTTGTTTTTGTTTGTTTTGTGATGAAGCACATTTGTTGATTAGGTATAAATAAATCTAATCTTTAGACCATCCTTGCATCCCTGGGATGAAACACACTTTTGATTTATTGCTAATTTGGTGGTTTGCTCCTATTATGTTGAGGATTTCTGCATCAAGGTCCACAAGGAATATTGATCTTTAGTTTTCCTTTTTTGTTTTGACCTTTCCAGGGTTTGGTATCAAGGTCATACTGACTTCATAGGATGAATTAAGATTCTGTCCTTCTATTATATTATTGAATGATTTCTTTAGAATAGACATCAGTTCTCCTTTGAAGGTGTGGTAGAATTTGGCTGTGAAACTGTCTTATCTGTGGCTTTTTTTTTTTTTTGAGATTTTTTTTAATCACTGCTGAATTTTGCTTCTAGTTTTTGGCCTGTACAGTTCTTCTATTTCTTCCTGGTTTAGGCTTTGGTGTTGTATGTTTCCAGGAACTTAGCCATTTCCTCTAGGTTTTCAAGGTTTTCTGTTTTGTGTATGTAGATATTTTTGTAGTATTCACGGATGGTGATTTTTATTTCTATAGTATCAATTGTAATGTTTCCTTTTTCTGACTGAGCTTATATGCATATTTGAATATTTTCTCTTTCTGGTTAATTTTGCTAGTGGCTTATTTATTTATTTTTATTTTTTTTTGCATCTCATTAAAGAACTAACTTTGTGTTTCATCGATCCTTTATTTTTTTTTTTTTTGTTTATTTGTTTCCATTTCATTTAGTTCTGCCTTGAGATGTCATATTTCATGTCAACTGGCTTTGGGTTTGTTTTGCTCTTTCTGTAGTTTCTTGGGATGTGACATTGGATTGATAATTTGTTATCTTTCTGTCTGATTGATATAGGCATTTGTGGCTATGAATGTTCCCCCTTGGCACTGCCTTTCTTGTGTCCTATAGATTTTGAAAGCTCAGATCCCTTTGTCATTCAATCTGAACAATCTTTTGATTTCCATCTTAATTTCATTATTGACCCATTCAGCAGCAGGTTGTTTAATTTCCGTTACTTTGTGTGGATTTGAGAATTCCTCTTGAGATAAATTTCTGGTTTTATTCTAATGTGGTCTGAGAAGATACATGGCATGATACCAAGTATTCTGAATTTCCTGAGACTTTCTTTGTGGCCTAAGATATGATCAATCTCAGAAAATATCCTGTGTGCTCATGTAAAGAATGTGTATTCTGTAGTTCGCAGATAGCTAGAGTGTTCTATAAATGTATGCTAGGCTCATTTGTTCTAGACTTCCATTTAAGTCCAAGATTTCTTTGTTGATTTTCTGATTTGATGGTCTGTCTAGTTTTGTCAGTGGGGTGTTTAAGTCCTCAATGATTATGATGCCACTGTTTATTTCTGTGCTTACATCTAGTAAGATTTTCTCGTTGAATCCGGGAGCTCCTGTGTAAGATGTATATATACTGGGTGTGCCAAAAAATATGTACACATTTTAAGCAAGAAAAAACTGTAATAAATTTGTAATATTCAAGTCTCCCAAATTACAAGAGGTGCTCAACTTATTTTCACATTTTGTCTTCAGTATAGATTGAGCATTACAATTTTAATACAATTTTTTCTTTCCTAAAATGTGTATGCATTTTTTGGCACCATTTATATTTCAGATTGTTATGTCTTCTTGCTGATTTGCTCTGTTTACTGTCATATGATGACTATCTTTATCTTTTTCTTAAACCACTGTTGATTTAAAGTACATTTTTTTTTTCCTGAGACAGAGTTTTATTCTGTTGCCCTTGGTAGAGTGCTAACAGCTCTCAAATTGGCTCACAGCAACCTCAAATTCTTGGGCTCAATCGATCTTGCGTCAGCCTCCCAAGTAGCTAGGACTACAGGCACCTGCTTCAGTGCCTGGCTATTTTTTAGAGACAGGGTCTTGCTCTGGCTCATCCTGGCCTCATACTCCTGAGCTCAGGCAATCCACCTGCCCCAGCCTCCCAGAGTGCAAGGATTACAGGTGTAAGTCACTGCTCTCAGCTCATTTAAAGTACATTTTATCTAATATGACAATGGGTATACCAACTTGCTTTTGGTTTCCATTTGCTTGAGTATTTTCTCAATTCCTTTTCCTTGAGTGTGTGTGTCCTTATGAATTAGATGGGTTTCTTGGAGAAAGAATATAATTAAGCATTAATTATATTCAGCCATTCTAGTATTTTAATTGGAGCATTAAGACTGTTCACATCCAGTGTTAGTATTGATGTGTGAGGTACTATTCTGTTCATCATGTTGGGTGACACTTTAATATTTTGGTTCCACATCCCTTCTGCTATTGTTTTATAAGGGTTGCAAGCTGTGACTGGCAGGTGTTTTTACACTGGTGGGTGTCTCTTGTGCCAATCTATATATAGCACCCTACTAAGCATTTCCTGCAGGGCAGGTCTAATTCTGTTAGTTTGCATCTCTGAAAAAGTATTGCTCCATTTATGAAACTTAGTTTTGAAGGATATAAAGTTCATGGAAGTCAGCTGCTCTGTTTAAGAAAAGTTAAATTGGGGCCTCAATACCTTTTGGCTTGTATAGTCTCTATGCAGAAGTCTGTTAGCCAGGTGGGTTTTCTTTATAAATTAGTTATTCTTTCATTTTGCAGCTTATAGAATTTTCTCCTTCATTTTGACTTTGGCCAGTTTGATGACTTTGTGTCTTTGGAGATGTAATATTTGCTATGACTCTTTCTGGTGTTCAGTAACTATCTTGTTGGATATTTGAATCTCTGACAATACCAGGGAGGTTTTTCTCAGTAATTCCCTCTAATAGGTTTACTGTGCTTTTTAATTTTTCTTCTCCCTCAGGGATACCTATAATTTGTATGTTGGCTTGCTTCAGCTAGTTCCATATTTCTCTGAATAATTGTTGATTCTTCTTTATTATTTTTTCTGCATTTTTACTTGGCTCAAAATCCTTGTCTTCAAGCTCTGAAATTCTTTCTTCTGCTTGATCTACTCTTCTTTTGAAGATTTCTTGCCTGCTTACCTTCCTTTGTGTTCCCACAAATTTATTAACAAAATATATTATAACATAACTATGTACCCATTTCCCCTTTAGATTATATATGTGACTCTTATCCTTTATGGTGTGTCAGTATGTTATATATAGTGAACACTCAGCACTATACAAAAAATTATAGTTGTTAGAATATTTGAATATGAATAGGTCACTTGTAAGCATTTTAATATTACTTTAGAGTAATACAGGCTAAATCTAAATTCAAAATGTTGAGGAATTAGAAAGTTAAACTAAAATTTCAAAAAGGTTGATGGATATTAAAAAGAGAAGTGTTTAGTGAAAACTTGTAGAGAATATAGTATTGAAGGAAATTTATTAAGATGGAAGAAATTTCTAACTATAAAACAAGAGGCTAGTGTAGAGGGAAGATTTGAAGATATAAGCAAGTGTGGTCACTTGTCTCACTTTTGTCTGTGGAAAAAGATAAAGATCCATCACAGTTAATCTGGGAAGTTGCAATTTAATATATGTACACATATACATACATATATAAGGGGATTTTAACAGATTGTAATAGTGGAATTAAACAAAAATATTAAAAATATGAATTTTCTCTAAGCTCCATCAAGGTCAAGACATTTTTGTAAGTAATAATACCAGTAATGTGTCCATTTCCAAATAACTGAGAGTCCTAGGAATTTAATTATGTCAATGTAGAGTTCTCTATATTATTAATTAAAGGAAAATGAGTGCTCTTTAACATTTCTAAGATAGAAAAATAAATAGAAATTAGAAAGAGCCAATTCAGGATAGTAAGGAGGATGCCTAGTAAATTCTCACTGAAATAGTCACTGAATTCCCCTAGTTTGTTAATAGGAATGAGCAAGTATATTATCATGATGGAAAATTTAAAGAAGCTTTATCCAGAAATGTTTCTGCTAAAGATTTGGATAACATTCTTAAGAACAATCTCATAATAAGCAGATTTTATTATTCTTTAACCCTTTAAAAAGTCAACAAACAAAATGCCATGAGAGTTCTGCAAATAACTATTGTGGCTGTGACTCTTCACTGGTCTCTTTGACTGGACTACTTTGACCTCTTGGTAGCCATTGCTTTGATTATGCTTTGTCTTCGGGATCATACTGATAAATATTTCATTTCTTGTTATAACTCAGTTAAGAAATGTTTTAGGATCTTGATCCCACTTGTTTAGAATGTCTATCAAAACAATGATGACATCTACTATTGTTTTGGATTAAACAATTCTGGCTCTCATCAAGTGGAAAATTTACTCAACTTTTACAGTTAGAATTGGGCAAACTGAACCAACTGAGATGTCTATAGTGTTGGCTATTCTGCTGTTAATTGTATATGCTGTGTAATTAGGGTATGAACAATATTAATCGTTCCCCATCTATTGCCATGGATTTTCTACCATAGGCTTCATCTTCAACATTGTCTTGACCCTTTGTAAAACTACTTATCCATGTATACACTAATGATTTCTTTGGGGGCATTATCCCCATCAACTTTTGTAAAGCATCAGTGATTTCACCGTTCTTCTAGTAAAGCTTCATCATAATGTTGATGTTTATTTTCTGGTTCACTCTTAGCAGAATTAGATAGGGGCAAACTTTCATACCAATTGTTTTGTCCTTCCTAGTACCTGAAACTGGATCCTATTCAGACATGTTATAAAAAATTAGTATAATATCTAATATAATAAATAAAAATCTATTTTCCATGAACATTTCAAAGTACACACACACCCCTAGACACCATTTTATTCACTAAACCACTCTTGTCCCTGTTACTGTGGGTCTACCTTAATCGTATACTACAAAAGTATTATAGGAGGCATCCAGGCAGGGTACCTTGTTTTAGCTTTAGAATAGTTGTTTATTATTTCAGAGTCAATCAAAATAAAGGTTTTAGGGACATAACTAAGAATGTCAGATTGTAAGCAAGAATAAATGTGATTGAAAGAAAATCAGCCAAGCAGAAGTATAGATCACAGCTAGACTCATTTAAAAATGTGTCTTTTATGATCCTGTGGCAATAGTGTCAGTATCAGTGATCATGGAAAATGTGTTCCTCACATTTTTTTTCAGGGATAAGTTGGCCTCTTTAAATAAAATTCCTTGGGATAACTCCAGAAGCCACAGTTGCTATGTGTAAAATTTTGTCGTTTCTTGTTGCTTGACTAATTTGAACCCCCTGAATTATATGAACTATAAAATATGGCCACAATGGCATCCTGAAAATCTGATATAAGCTGAAAAGGAGGCCACATGTCTTTTGTTAATTTCTCAGAATACTATAGTAATAAGGTGGTGTATTTTTGTGACAGGAAAAAAAATCATTCAATATAAAAGATATAAATGCTGAATCTGCTTGGGAAAATGTGTTAAAAATTGTAAGGTGCTAGTTACATAGGAGGCACTAATATCTAAGGAGAGAGAGTAAAGATAAAAATATATTGGCTATCATCAATGCTTTGAAAAAAAAATCAAAAAGATACTTCGAAGATAGTTCAGGATCAAGAAAGATCCCAAAGACTGAATATCCATAATTTTAACATTATTGCTAGACCATTCAAATATTTCTACAACCTCCAAATTTTGCTATTGAAACACTGGTTCTGGTAAACTTACAGGCTAAAAAAGAATTTAACAGGCTTGGCACCTGTGGCTCAAGGGGCTAAGGTACCACCCACATACACCTAAGGCGGCAGGTTGGAGTCCAGCCCAGGCCTGCCAAACAACAATGACAGCTGCAACCAAAAAATAGCCAGGCGTTGTGGCGGGTGTCTGTGGTCCCAGCTACTTGGGAGGCGGAGGCAGGAGTCTGGCTTGAGACCAGGAGTTTGCTGTGAGCTGTGATGTCACAGCATTCTACCCAGGGGGACAGCTTGAGGCTCTGTCTCAAAAAAATAAAAAAAAAAAAAGAATTGAATGAACTGAAATTAAATGATAAATAAGAGTCAAGGAAACATAGAAAAATCATAAATTTGTTTTACATAAACATGAAATGGATTCGCTTCCTCCATGTGGTTTAGTTTTTCTTCTATTTGAATCAAATTGTCCCCAATAGTATTTGAGTTAGCTGATAAGTAATACATTATGTATTCTAAGGTGGATTTAACCCATGTTTGAATGTCACTGTTTGTTTAGGTCCCAAAAGATTTTGCATAATTTGAAGGAAAGTAGGGGTGGCAGATAGCTCTATTGTTTGTTCATAGCCTGTGCTTGATTATAATGCACAAAATATTACCGCTTCATGCATAAGTATTCTAAATTATGCGCCTAAAGTTTGTCTTATTTAAAAGAAGGGAAGACAGCTGTAAAAAGAAAAAAAAAAGCTTTCCAAGTATTTATGCACTAAAAATACATATTCATGATGGAAAATCACCCACCAAAAATATGCTTTTACAAGGGGCAAAATCATAATTTTGAAAAAGTTACAACCTGTCTTTTTTATACTCTGGTGTTATGTCACTCCTAGAGGAACATGGAAGGATATTGAGGGAAAATTCTTAAAATTTTGCTGTTTAAATGTTTAAACACATTGAATGTAAGAACAAAATTCAAGAACATGAATGACTGAAATACAGGATAGCTGCAGAGCACTCTCTACAAACACATATCAACATATTTAATCTGCAGTTCATTTCCCATCCTATGTAAAGAGGACCATGTCTATTACAAGGCATTTAGAATGAAGTATGCTGGAAAGATACCACCTTTCCTTAAATAAGCAAAATGGCATATACTGTATAAATTTTAGGGGCTTGGAGGGAAGCTATATAATTGTTAAAAAGAATAGTATTTTAGAAAGTATCAGAATAAATAAGTTGCTTTTCAACTGCATATCTTGTAAATCCTCTTAGTTTGAAATGTAAGGCAATATGCGCGTGTGTGAGTGCAGGCATTTTAACAAAGCTCTGGGACTCCAGTTTTGCACTTTGGTGGACTCGGGTGCTACTTGCAAGAAGCCATGAAATATCTCCTGAAACCCGAAGCTGAACCTGGCTCCTCTGTTTCCTACCTGTATTTCCTTTTTGGGCCTCTGCTTCCTTATTGTTGAATAAGCAAAAATAATCCCTTTCCATCCACAGAGCTTTGTGTGTCTTAAACTTGATATCATGTAATAAACCTCTGGATAAACTGTGAAACACTGATCAAATGGGAAAGCATATTTAGTTTCAAGTTCCTGGTTTCCAAGTTATGGTTAACCAGTGGACTGAACAGTTTAAATTATAGCAAAGGCTATATGGTACCTTTAAATGATGAGTAATTATTTACTAATACTTCAATTTTAACAAATGGCAATACTCCGGGAGTACATGAATTTAGGTTCTTTTTTTCATGGCTGGATGGTAGAAAAGTAGATGCATAATAGCCTGCAATTTGCATATTATCTTCCAAAATGATTATTATTATTATTATTTTCCCCTCTCATTTTTTTTTCCTGAGGATTGATTAGCAAATTATAGCTTCCCTTGCTTCATTATATTTCTGGAAAAATGCCCAAAAACATATGTTCTGACACAAAGATGAGCACTGTATTACTAGTTCCTGAATATATTAAGAAAATAGAGCCAAATTTTTGTCTCATTGTTTTGTTTGCCTTTCTAGTTATAGGATTAGAAAGTTCAGCAGAAGACTATATCGGGGCATATAACCATTTTTTTAATTGACTTCAAAAATTTTATTTCAAGTGTTTTTAATGTTTTGAAAATTAGAATGCCACTGTTGAATTAATAAAACCCTGTCTAATGCCTCATATGCAATAAGGATAAAGTTTTTATAATTAAATCAAAACGAATATGGAAAATATTTTTTCTTTGGGATTATGAAAGTTATCTGAGGAAATCAACACCTGATTTTCCGTACAGTTGATTATTTTTCAAGATATAAAGGAAATCTTCCAGGTAGTCATGATTCAGATCCCATTTTTTTCTGTTCCTCTGTTAGTGTCCATTTTCCACACAACATTGACTTAAATCCTATCTTATTTCTTTCATCTCTACTAAAGTTGATAATATTTATCATCTACAAAGAATTTTTGGTTTATTTTTTTTAAATTACATTTTTAAAGACTAGAGAGTCACACCTATCTTTACTATTTTAGCTTTGTTATAAAGACATAAAACACACATAAAGTACAATGGCCAGCATTCTGTGGAAAATTCCATTTGTATCAACAGCGTCAATCATTCTTATGCTTAATATCTCAGTAGGTATGCGCTCTCATTTTCAATCCTCGAGATACAGTGTTTAGAAATGTGACTATGCCTTTTTAACTGCAACCCATTTACCTCTTTTGTTGTATTTTTTTCTGATACCACAACAACTTTCTGCAATATGAAATGTGATAGTCCCATTTTGGAAAATAATGGATCCTTACAGCAGTGGTTCTCAACCATCCTAATGCTTCAACTCTTTAAAACAGTTCCTGTGGGTCATGACCCCGTTTGAGAACTGCTGCCTTAGAGGATATTTACAAAGAGTGCAAGATTACATATATGTAAAATTTAAAAAGCAGGTACTGGAAGAGT